>CAKKOB020003010.1:0-10332 GCA_918844115.2 Phlebotomus perniciosus
CATAACAACCTCATTGACTGTTTAAGATGATTTCGTGGAAAAGATTAGTAAAGCGAGTAAAGCTTACAATTTCAATTGAAAAACTAAAAAGTGCATAAAATCATCAGGTATTTTTTAAATGAAATATAAGGTATAGATCAACAGTTATTAATATTGAATATTTAGAAAAACTCATTTTTTAAAGCCAGACTCATGCTTAAATCCTGCCTTAAAACTGGTTTTAAGCATTGAGCTTGAAGTAGTTTAAGGGCTGACTTCAAGCTCAGCTTTAAGATTAAGCCTAACCTAAAGCAACTTTACTGGTTTTAGTCTTAAGATTAGCTTCAAGATTAAGGCTATGATTAGGTCTAAGTCTTACTAAGATTGAGCAGTAAGACTGACTTTATGCTTAAGGCTTAAAGTAATCTTAAGGCTGACTTTAAGTTTAAGGTTGACTTCAAGCTTAAGGTTAGCCTAAAGTCATCCTAAGTCTGACTTTTATTTTAAGGTTAACTTCGAGATTAAGGCTAAGGATAAGTCTAAGTTTTACTTAGATTAACTCTTAGGACTGACTTTAAACAACTTTTAGACTGACTTCAGGCTTAAGCCTGACTTAAAGATTAAGCTTAGCTTAAAGCAACCTTTAGCCTTCAGGTACTAAAGTTCAGCTTGGTTTCCGCTTAAGCCAGCTTAAGCCTAGCTTAAAGTTTAAGACTGACTTTTGTAGTGCATTTTATAGTATTTCAAATTTTCCCATAGGAAACTGTTCAAGATGAATTATATCTGCCATCTTTGAGCACTCTGCAGACACATTTGCCTTCCCTATATGTCTTTTTTTTCATTTGTGACCATTTTGCTTCTCAACACTTGCCATCAATCTCATTTGCGTTCTCTCAGTCGATCTTCTTATTTTCCGGTCGTTCAGATCAAAGCTCCTTGTGCGTTCCGCGATATGAATTTTTCGGATGCACATATTAATATGACTGTGTGAGAGCAAATTTTGCCCATCCAACTCTCGCAACTTCCATGCCACCGGATGTTGTGCGCGCGTCAATAAAACTGATTTACATGTCAAGAGTTAATGTGTTTTGTCCCCATACACACACTTTAGAGAATCTCTATTAATTTTATATTGTGTTGCGTGTTTAGAATTTTCAAGATAATTAACTCCTCCGAGATTTTACTGGGTTTTTAGAGAGAGGTTGCGGGAGATAACTCGCGCGAGATGCATTCGATGGAGAAGTCATCGTCAATTTAATTTTTCTCTCTCCATTATTGGCATAATTTGACGGTGTCTTTTGGGTGTCTCTTAATCTGTTTATATTATATATTTGGGAGATCTTGGGATGATGAAGGTAGAAATTTCGCGGGAATGTGTGAAAATGCCGTGAGATGTTCTTAATATAAATTCAACATGGAATTTTGTAACGGTTCTGAAATGCTTCCAAAAGGAGAGCAAAAGCATATTTCTTCCAATCTCTGTTTATCTTATTCATGCACACATTAAGGCGGCCAACCGCCCGGAAGCCCCTCACCATCCTAAACATTAAAGGGCCTCGCATTTAGCCAATTCACAGCTTCTCATGTCCCCATATAGGATTTTCCATATGGATGGAACGCGACTAATATATCATATTTTATTTATCGCTGCACTAGTGCTGACGGATGTTGTTTGAAGTTCTAAAATATATCATGGGTGTAGCGCAAATGATATGTTCACACAATTTATTTGTCGTCATTTTGCCACCACTGGAAATTCCTCTTGCACATGTGAATTTCATTGGGGAGAGAGAGAGATCTTTTAATAACTGCCAGCCACAAAATAATAACATACCTTTATACACTAAATGTAATACAAACAAGTAGAGTCCATTCTTTATAAATCTGTCCACATTGTCGTCTTTTGTGGCTATACATCCAATGACTATATAAATAATATCATAGAAGATAAATAGTAAGAGACCCGGTGATCGTTTATACTTGCTAAAGTAGCTTTTAATGTTGACGTGATCATTCAGCATTGGTGGGCGTTTGTGCTGTGATAGGCATTTAAGAGCACTGCCATTGCAGATTGGATGGGAAAATGAGATGAAAAATTGGAATATTTAGACTCGAAGACAGGAAGGAATCCCAGGAAAAAATGGAGAGAAAGTCTTGTGATTTTTAAGTGAACCATTGCAATTTAGGTTCTGGAAATTCTCGGTTTTATTTATCAATTCTTAAAGAACAATTTAGCATTTTAATAATTTTGTTGAGGACACAATAACAATGAGGAAATGAAGAGTTTTTTGATAAAGCCAAACTAGAGTAATTGAAATAATTGGTGGGATTTTTTGCCGTTAAATTTAAAATAATTAAATTATTCCATAAAAAATTCCATCCAATAACAACGATCAAGTTTCATTTGGGATTTTGGGTGTTATCTAATAAAAATAAATAAAAAATTTGTTTGTCTAATTTATCTGAGTAAATAACAATTCCTAATAAATATCAGACAGCGCTTTGAAATCAGTCTCAACATCTGTGATTGTTTGATTAAGAATCATGATTACTGCTAACAGAGCAGTTTCAAATGAGAGAGGAGGGAAAGAGCAGATGATAAATGATCATGTGCTAGCATTTACCACCGTCTATACATCATAATATGATTAAGTCTTTTCCTACAGATCTCCCTCTAATCAATTGAATGCGATCGTTATTGAGACATTTTCCATGTTTTATATCACCTCGATATCCTCAGCTTCTCCACGCGATTATCTCAACTTCGCTCTTGGTCGAAGAAATTGTCTGCATTGATTGAATTCCAATGCGATCAGGCATAAGATCTACCGGGTAATTCATAGCAAAAAGCGAAGATCTTTTCCAGTGATCTGCATCGGATACAACATGGGTGTAAGTTGAGAGTATGAATGGATGAGGGGAATCAGCGTGAAAATGTGCGCAATTCTGCTAATGAATGAAATTGCTAATTGTGCAAATGCTTGTCGTAAAATAAAATGTATATACAACAAGAGGAATAAGTTTGCAAGATTTATTGTACCGCTTGCATTACGGCCACATATGATGTGTATAATTGTCACGGTCATTAACATTTTGCTGTTATACCAGATTGTCTGAACTCAAAGATCTTATTTTTATTTTGTTCCTCTCACCGCCACTTTTTTACGCGCTCTTGTTTATTTTGCTAAATAAATGAATACACACAGGCTTTTTGTTTTGCCTGCTTTTTTTTGGGTCTTTTGAAAGAAAATATTTTTATTTATTCCGTGGCACGCGTACCTGGGGCAAAAAAAGCCAGCACACCGATGTAAAAAGGTTTATTAGAGCGTCCATCAGTGGTTGATTTCAAATGAAGGGGAAATGAGCCAAAAGGAAAAGCCAAGAGATTGCTTATTGGGAATTTTTATGCAATCGCTAATTGATAATGTTGTAGATACTTTATTTTTTTGTCTACCCATCCAACACGATAAATAAGTTTACACAATAAATTTATGATTGCATTAAATGTTATATGTTGTCTCGTAGTCTGTTATTATCATCATAATGATTGCAAAGTGGTGATTTTTATATATACACATCACTGGCGATCGCTCAATACACGAATTTCAATTAGTTCATACCGTGTTGATCGCATATTACCTGTTTCTTTCGCCAACGATGGTAAACTCTACATATATTGGCAGTGACAACGACGGGCGACCTCAAGTCTTGGCATGATTGAGAGAACACAAAGTCATGTGAAATATTGCCGCTAAAAGGCGCGCGCGATTGAGAAAAAAAGATTTATAAGTTTATATGAAAATTCTCGATGACTATAAAAGTGATTGAGTGGATCGGACAGCAATCACTCTCATTCTCGATCACATTAAAGATTTTCATAATATATTAATTATTAATGAGTATGCATGGCTTACAAAAAAAGTAAAACTGGAATTACAATCTTACAGCTTATCTCATCAGAGATAATTTTCTGGTAACTGGATCACTCACTATAAATCAATCAAGATGGCAATATGAATTGCTAAGTCAGTGCTCAGAAATGCGAAAATTAAGTCTCTCTCTCCCCACGAGAATCATGCTGAGAGTGAAGGAAAAAAATTGTCCTGCCTCTCTTTGTGACATTAATTAATTTGAAAGAACACCAAATTGAGACGCACAACACTTGTGCTTATAAAGAGATTCTTCTGATCATTGCGAGGAGGGCATAAAAAAACACAACAACGACGTACAAGCTTGCAAATAGTGGAGGTATTTTTGTTTGTCTAACAGTGAAGTAAGACAGAAAGAAGTATTTAATAAATTGTACATGTTAAATTTAGCTTATTCTTTCAACCTATGACATATTTGGATAAACAAGAGTGTTGAGCTTTGCTGGTGAGTCATCCTGAAGCACCGGGAAAAAGAGCTGGTGGGCATAGCTTGAGGGATATTACATGTTTTGAGCCATACATAATGTACATATGCGAGCATGACTTCATGATTTGATGATGGTAAAAAACACAAAAAAGAAAGATGATAATAAAAAGCATCAATAGTCTCTCTGTCTCACGATCAATATAAATTGAATGACGACAATAAAACTAATTCATTTAAAATAATAATATTTGCGAAATCATACAATTGACATGGGGAAGAGGGAACCTTGAAAAAATATTAATTGCACATCAAAGGAAATAAATGCGCTCTTGGAGTAAACATTAATCTAAGTGATTGAAATTAAATATTATGTTGGCAAAATGAATATTGCAAAAAGCAATTCAGACTCGTGATATCTTTATTGGATTGAGACTCGCGACGCCGCGTGGAAATATCATTGACTTCAACTTTTTTCCCCATCTAAGGAGATTAAATGGTTTTGACCAGGTGTTAGGGTCATGTGACCCCTTTTGGCCAGTACTGAATATAATCAAGAGTTGATTATCCGTTCGGCCCTATAATTATTCTTTATTTCAAAAAATGATTAAAAGAATTTAAGTGAGCCGACTTTAATTAAATCCTGAATTAAGGCTTTGCTTTAATCCTGAATTAGGGCTTTGCCTGGATCTCGAATTAAGAAATTGCCTTAATCCTGAACTAAAGTTTTACCTAGATCCTGAATCAGGGCTTTGCCTAGATCTTGAATTAGGGCCTTGCTTTAATCCTGAAATAGGGCTTTACCTAGATCTTGAGGCTTTGCTTTAATCCTGAATTAAAGCGATTCCTAGATCTCGAGTTAAGGATTTGCCTTAATCCTGAATTAGGGCTTCGTCTAGATCTCGAATTAAGGATTTGCCTCAATCTTGAATTAACGCTTTACTTCATTCCTGAATTTAGGCTTTGCCTAGATCTTGAATCAGGGCTTTGCTTTAATCCTTAATTAGGGCTTTGCCTAGATCCTGAATTAAGGCTTTGTCTAGATCTCGATTTAAGGCTTTGCCTAGATCTCGAATTAAGGATTTGCCTTAATCCTAAACTCAAATTTTGTCTAGATTCTGAATTAAGGCTTTGCTTAGATCTCGAATTAGGGCTTTGCCCTTATCCTGAAATTAGGCTAAACCTCAATATTCTTCTTTTTTCAAGATTTCAGATATCTTGAAATTTTTGAAAAGCTCAGAATAGAGCTCATAAAAACAGTTATATAACATTGAAATTAACATTGGCCATAAGTGGTTACTTGACCCTAAAAGACGATGCAATTCTTTCAGATGTTATGATCTTGTTAGGCGAAGAAGAAAAAACCCGCGTGCGATGCATTTTTGGTCAGATTCAAGTGTTTTGAAGCACACACTTGACCACCCAATTTAAATTCAAATTGAATATAATTTCCAGACACTTTGAGACACACACTCCTTAAGTCCAAAATGGCAAAACACGATTCACAAATTGATCGTGAGATTAAATCTCATTTTATTTGACTATTTTTGTATAAATTTATTCAAACATGATTTTGCTGTAAGCTAAATGCTTGTTTTAAAAGAGAGCAGCTGAAAAAAAAATATAACAAGTGGCCAGTAACTAATTCGGTATTAATGCTAATTAAGTAATTTTACTTAATCCATATCGTGCGATTTAGTGTCTCGAAAGAAAACAAGAATATCCATATGAATATTCTGGCTCACAAAGAACACTTTATGTCTCAGGTGTTATTAGCGAAAACATTTTAACGTTTTAGAGAGACTTTATTGCGATATCTCTTATATTTGTATTCAATAATCCCACTATTTATGATCACTGCGCTGAAAGATAAGCTATTTTTCTCTGTCTTGTAGCGAATGAACCTTCTCAAATGACTTTATAAATTATTTCCGCATTTTATAGCGACATTACGTCAGTCTCCACACCACATATCCATTATTGTTAAATTATACCAGAGATCGCTTTTTTTCTACTTTTGCTCACAATAAACACCTAATGGTTCATGTAGTTTGGGGATGGTGGCGAGATTGAATAGTGTGATGCACACGCGAAAAACGCGAAAATGTCTCAATTAATGCTCAGCTAGGCAAAGATCTGAAGACATTGTTCGCTGGGTGAGAAGAAAGTCTTCTTAATTAAACGGAGTTTCTTGCATATATTGTTATAAATGAGTTGTAATTTATTTGTTTCTCACTCTATTCTCCAAACTATAGTGTGTGCACTGTTTCAATTAGCATGGTGTCTTTTACCACAATGTATAGATAAACTGCCGCATTGATACTTGCACACTGAATAAATTGGTTTTAAAGTCTCAATGGAAATAAGTCCAAAGCGACAGATCCCTTTGGGAGTTTATAAATGATATTCAAATATATATATAAAAGGGTTGAGTTTATTGTGATTGGTGCATGTTATTAATACAAATGAAATAGACAACAATTGACAATTTACATGATGAATAAAAAAAATATCGAGGGGGGCACGAAAAAGTCTTGAGGTTAACAAGAAAATCGTGTGCACATGTTGCCTTTTCGTTACCCTATCAAAAATCATCTATTTTCAGTCCTTTTCAAGTCAATTCCCGACATGATTTGAATATTTTTGGACTTGAAACCACATGAATGTTTTAATATTGTTTTGTTGGAGATCACTTTGTTGAGCTTCTTGAACCTTGGGGCTTCCGGGGGAATCCATTTGTGATAGTCTTATCGAAGTCAAGAACATTAAACATGTGTATTTCTTGAATTTCCAACAATTTATAATCTGGCGCATTAGCTATACTTGATTTGGAATATCTCAGGCTCGTTTTTTTGAAATTCGGAAAACGAGATTTTATTGGCAGAATGAATTTCCTTAAGTCAGATCCACACTAACAAATATTTCGATAAAATAATTTTTTATTAAAAATAAGCTTTAAAAGCATAAAGGGTGGTTTAAAGCTTGGGCTGCTGGCTTAAAGCTTAAGTTTGGCTGCTTTGAGGTCTTCAAGCTAACTAGCATTAAGCTTAAGGCTGACTTAAGCTTAAGCTTTAGGCTTAAAAAGCTTCCGGCTATCTTAAACCTGAGGTCTAGTTTATAACTTAAGGCGTATTCTTAGTTAAAAAATCATTTTGTAGAAATATTTGAAGCTAATTTGAATTTCTATCGAATTATTCCGCCAAAGATTCCGAAAATGTTTTGCAACCTAAAGTTTATCCATAATTGAATACAGGAAGTAAATTAACAAATTTTGCATTGAAGAAAGACACCAGCATTTGTTGTCATCGCTTCTTAGATGCAATTTACCATCCTCCAAGTTTGAAGGTGTTGCTCACGCGTTACACAAAATGTTATCGCATTTGAGCAGTATATATAGGTATAATGATATGGCGGGAATCGTTTGCCGGTAATGCTGAGGTGTATCTGGGCAGTGGAGGGAAGTTGTCTGATGAAAATAAATTACAATCTTTCTCTCTTGGCATTGTTGTGGCGCCCCAGCATAGCGTCATGCCGTCGAAAATGTTAATGTATGCGAATTGTGACGCTGTTGGAAAATAATGGGATGCCCGGATCCAATAATGTACACGCATTCCCAGCAGTACGATCAACTATTTTAATAATTCATTAATGTGGGCTCTCTCAGTTGCTGTTTTAGTTAGGTATCTCTGTGTCTCGCCATGTTAGAATATTCATTTGAGAGATTTCTTCATTCCATGTTATACTTGCACAGATCGTCTTTTTTTTCGGCGCCCATAAGAGTCAATTAGAATTTATTGCATTGTTAAATTGTGAATTGCAATCACGGGTGAAGTAGTGTCAAGTTTCTTTTGTATGATCTCTCTGTTGGTGGAATTTTCGCATAAAATGTAGGGCATAAATTGTGAATTATTGTGGGTCATGATCGGTGATTCTTCTCTCCCTTCATATCCCAATGCGGAGGTTCGGCCTCTCATATTAGTCAAATGTGCGGTATGCAAATTTACAAAATAAATAAATCAAATGTGTTTTCAACATTAATAAAATTTCTTACAATTACATTTCGTCAGTGAAAAATTACCGTGGAAAATTATAAAACCTGCACGGTGGTTTATAAAAGGCAAACAATTGATGTAATTTGTATGCAGATGAGCGAATAATAATTTGCCGTTCAGGGACACAACATCAACCGATATGATTCTGGAATTGTGAATATTATATACACTTTCTTGTGTCGCGATTGGACAATGAAGAAGGAGAGGTGATGATTAAAGTTGGAATCTGTGATAATTGCAAAGGAGGGACTGTGCTAATACTACAAACTCAATTGACATTTTTACGACTTTAAATTTACAATATATGCACAATAAAATATGATTATTATTGAGTGACATGTAAATTGAATATACGCCCGAACATTCTTGCAAAATCTCCCGCGGAGATTTTATTGTCTAATTAAAAGATTATATTGTCTTTGAGCATGAACTTCTGTTCATTTGCCGGGATTGGGTTAAACAATCTTCAGCTTCTGCGCATAAGATTTAACCTTAATGACCTTTGAGCTTAGTTCTGCGATTTAATATTGGTACTTAAAACTATTGAAATTACTTTAAAATATAATAGGAAAAATAATTTTGTAGTCATAAAAGTAAGCTTTTATTGTGTTTTGAAAGTAGCCTTTAGGTTGGCTTTAAGCTTTAAGCTGGCTTTAAGCATAAAGCTCAAGTTTAATGCTGAGTTGAAACTTCAGGCTTTCTTAGAACTTAAACTGACTTAAAGCTTAAAAAAACTTAAGGGCTTAAGGCTTTAAGCTTATGGCTGGTATAAAACTTAGGGCTTTTTTAGAACCTATGGCTGGCTTTTAGCTTAAGGTAGCCCTGAAGTCTAGCTTAAAGCTTAAGGCACATTATTCTAAAATTTAGACCAAATGAGATTAAACTCAATCCGGAAAGTATTAATTTTAAGAATATTCTTAATTTCAATCGGATTTCATTCCTAAAAACCTTTTTTCTATAACAAAACATCCCAATTTTAACACCAAATTTTAATTCTTTTAGTCATGACTTATACCATAAAATCCTAAACTTATTCTAGATCCGCTTTGCTAAGCTATTTACTTTTAATTTCCATTACAATTATCTTTACCATTCCTTCTGGTTGAGTGATGATTGTTGTATTTTTTTCTCCCACATTCAAAATATTTCACTTTCAATTACATAAGATATTAATCAGTGAGTATGAATCGCATTATGAAATAATATATATGGAGAGGAACATGTGATTCATGAAATGAAAATTTGTACACGGCGTGCCTGAGAGATAGTATCTGATGAAGAAAAAAAAAAAGAATAAGTTCTTCAGTGGCATTACTAAATATAAAACCCACACACGGTGGCTGATATTGAAAGGGAAATGCATCATTTTTGTACGGTCGTCGTCTTGTGACTTTATGACTGGCTGCCAGAGTGCACGGTTTTAAATTGAAACCATAAATAATGGTGCGAGTACTTTTATGTGCCAGAGTCACTAGAAAAGAACCACGTGGATGCCAAGGAGTGCACAAGAAGTTGATACCTGACACTCTTCTGCTTGAGATCTTCGTGGATCGTGCGGTTGAAAAACAACAACAAAAAAATATGTGTAAACGGCATATAAAATCACATGTCTCGCTGAGATGCTCTCATCTATTTTAATCGGAACGATTCACGGCTTATCAATTCTTCACGCTAATACTTCAACATTATTTTTGCGATGCACCGCGAGATGTGCGAAAAATATTTATAGCGCGAACTGTAGGATTTATGCTCTTTCTAATTATTACAGACACTTTTGCCCCTCCTTGTGAGAGTTTCTCCAATTGAAATTTCGTCGGTTGAATTAGCATTTGTTCTATCTTCATTTTGCTTCCATGAGCAAACCTTACAAATACACGAATCCGGTTGTACAGTTACACGCTTTGCTATTGGCTCAAAAATGCAGTTAGCACAAATGCTAATTCAACCG
>CAKKOB020003011.1:0-10331 GCA_918844115.2 Phlebotomus perniciosus
GACTTCAAGCTCTTGAAAAAAGTAAGACAAAAATCAAGAAAAATGTAAGAAAATTTAAGAAATTTGCAATTTGAACAGTATTTCGACTACTTTTATAGGTGGTCTGCGTGTTCATTGTAGTTTCCTCCTGAATAGGAGGTTGTGACGACAGGCTTGCAACCTGTCTCACCGAAAAACTCATGTTTGCTAAATATTCGGGAAAGGAGAGGACACTCGGAATGACCCTTCCCGCTTCAGTATTCATCCTCGCTTAACTCAAAATTGAGTGGGGTTGATCTTGAGGCATGGTGGGTCATTCGGGGTGTCCTGGAACCGCGACCCCTGCGGGGATAAGCGGAAGAAAATGAATGAATGAATGAATGAATGTCATCTTGGATAGCATTAAGGTTTGATTCTCCTCAGTTCAAAAATCATACCACCAAATTCAGTGGTTGGAAGCGCTCATGTTTGAAACTGCCCCGCCTTCCACAAATGAAAATATTGAACAAAGTTTAATATGATTGAGAATTTAATTTACTAAATAAATTAATTAACTATATTATATGATTAGTTGCACATATTGGTTTAAATATCGTAATAGCAACGATAGTATAACCACAAAACAATCATCTACAACCAATTTGAAATATAGATTTTTAGGTAGATTTAAGCGTTGTTAAATTCATTGTGCAAATCCGAAACTGGATTGAAGTTGCTTGATGTGTTTTTTCCAAGAGTGAGACAGAATGAGAGTTTTAAAAATTAATTAACCCTTCGAAATGTTCGATGCAGAAGTCAGCAGGGCAAAGTTGATGGCGGAGAGGAATGGGTCTGAAATTGCTGTGAACAAAAAAAATAATGGTCTCCCTTTTTATTGCATGGCCTCTAAAATTTTCTAGACAATTAAATTTAACTGCACTTTTCCATCAAAAAATTAAACCACTGGAGCTGAGCCGCGCTCGCCTGACTTTGTGCATTAGAATGAAGGCGCTGATGCGATGGTGGGAGGGATAAAAGCCATTCACCTGTGCAATATGTGTCTCTTCGTGGTGTACACCCCCCCTCCCGCTCGCACTGACTATGCTGCTATTTTGTGGTGCTGCCACTGTCCATTTACTTTAAATTGCGCTTAAAGTGCAGAATTTTTGAGAGAGCATTATGCTCCACCACGCGAGTCAAGAAGACATCCCCCGTCCCCCCGGATGCCCATGTAGGTAACGTGTAGTGCAGAAGTGGGAAGAAAATGTCACAGGATAATTCGATTATCAGGGCGGTTGCTCCAGCACGGAGGAATTTCTCATGTAATTTAAAATCGTATCACTCTCTTGGGTCAAATTTCTTCTCAATGAAGTCTCACAGCGAGGGTGACAAGTCCTCAGGAGTTTATATATTAAGGGAGGATTGTTACATGGGGAACATGGAGTGTCTTCCAGTTGTTGTACCAGTAAAAATCACAAAACGCCATCCAGCACTCATTCATTCAGAAAGGCGGAAAGCGTAAAAGAAAAACACATAAAAGTGGAAAATGACTTGGTCGTTAAGCGTTTAAGTTGGTGACAAGCGCCCATTTCCTCTTCCCTTCCTGTTAGACACCCCCCTTCGTATTTTTCTGACATTCCTTCTGCACTTAACACCGGCCAATTCATAAACAGAATGTTGTGTCTGGGTGTACAACCAATTTATCGAAGGGCAGTTAGGGATGGATTTGGAGACCACCCGAAAAGGAATCGCTCAAGAGACTTAAATGGATTGAGAGATATAAAAGAAGGGATGATTCTTTTCACTGACTGGAAAAACGATTCAACGAAGACAGAAGAAACCTTTTCTCTCACAGGGAGTTACATTTAAAATGCCAACCTATAGAATGTCATCCATTGTCTCTCAGTATTTCAGTCAGACTTCAGCTATGGCCCTACATAGCTATACACAACCTCCTCAACCATTTGAGCAGCCCAAGAAGTCACGACAACGATGGTGCTTGAAGGCACCAGAGGAGGAAATACATTGGGGAGTGGTAAAACTTGTTCTCGCGTCAATGTCATTATGCAATTTAATTTTTAAATAGATAAAGCTTCGGTTGGAAACGCTTTCAGCATCTCTGTCGTCTGGCACACTAAATATTCCCCATATCTCCGGCTACGAGCATACAAAATTGTTCCTGGAGGGGAAGCTTCAGTGCACACCGGGGAAAAGAGCTTTACTTCCACCATTGAAAGCTTATTGTTGCGATCACCCAGATTTTATCGTCATTATCCACCGCGTTTGCTTCTGCCTCTCTCCGGTTGTATTTCTTATGCAGAAGGAACCTTGTACCTTCTGGAAATCTTGCTTTCAGAAGAGCAAAGTGCTCAACAATTTGTGTAAATGTCACACCAGTTTCGATCGTTAAATCACTTGCAAGATTTTGAATATTAAAGTATTAATACATAAGTATGTTTGTAATTATTTTGCAGAAAATTGAGAGAGGAAATTGAGAGAGCATTATTGAAAAGGGAACTTACATATTTCGAAATATTTCTAAATAACTTATATTTAAAAAATAAACTTAAGTTCGTTTTTGACTAATTTTAAGTTATTTTAGAGTCCTAAGAAAGGTAAACGTAAAAGACAGTCATATCCAGTCATATCCTGCAAGGGGGAGAAATTAGGAACAAAGAAGTGTACAACACTTCCAAAATTTTTAGATTTACTATGTAAGCTCCTACACAAATCTTGCTCTTTGGAAGCTTTGAAGACTTTGAAGAGCTTTTCAAAGAAAACGGAAAAGTGTTTTTATTATTTTCTAACATTTGACATCTTATTAGAAAACTTTAGAATAATCTGTGAAAGCTGCTTAATAATTAAATGAAAAATTATCCGTATCTCAAAAAAGCTACAAAAATACTTTGGAAGGCTTGGAAGACTTAAAAGCTTGGCCCAATTTTCGTAAAGCTTTTAAAATATTACTAAAGCTCAAAAACTATCCAAAAGCTTAAGAAAAATGTCTAAGTCTGGAACTGATATTTACAGAGTTCTTAAGAAATCGCTATAGCTCATAAAATTTATCCGAAACCTTTACAATATTAAGTTTTAATGATATGTTTATGGAGCTTTCAAAAAATTTTAATGAGCTCAAAAACTTAATTAAAAAAATTTGCAAAATTATAGAAGTTTGGTGTGATTTTCATAAAGCTCTGCAAAAGCTCTGGCATCGGAAAACCCTATAGAATTTTTAAACTTGACTCAAACTTCATGAAAGCTCTAAAAAAAAGCTAAAGCTCGAAAAAATTATCAAAAAGCTCTGCAAAAATTTACCCAAATAGTGCTGATTTTATTTAAAATGGTTGTAAAATTTTCTGAAAGCTCTTATGTGCTTAATTTCCAAAATCCCTTTCACTTCCAAAGTTTCTCACACACTTCCAGTTATGAGTACACCCCTTCTACTACAATATCTTCCTTTTGATATGCAGTCATTGCTGCATTACTAAAGAATCTCTAAAAATAAATTTTACCGAACAGATTTGCGGAAATTCCATTTAGACAAATATGGAGCTTTTTCGGTAGGTACTTGAAAGATTATGTTTCAACTTTGCAAATGTAAAAGAGAATATGTATTTGTTGATACAATGTTTTAACATGACTTAAGGTGCTGTCACACGACAATAATTTCAATCTACAGATTTTTATGGATTGATTTAAAAAGAATCTTCAGGATTTTCTGAAAAAAATTCAATGAAGTGCAGTAAATGCCGTTCAGTCGAATCAAGCTCAAAAGCTCATGTTAAGTCTTAAAGGACTTATAAGATTTCTAGTCCTAAAAGACTCAAAAAATATTAGGAAAAAACTCTTTTTTACGCCGAAAAGTCCGAGATTTTTGTCTCAGTGTTGTCCTCTGTAAATTTGATGTCAAATCACTTGAAACATTCATCCTCTCCTAAGCTTTTCTAACCAGTAAAAAGTAACTTTTCTCCAGAAGACGATAGTCTATTGAAAAACAACACATAACATCCTCAACCACCAAATTCTGTATACCATCAATTTTCCCACCCACACACTGGGATTGCTGTTTGTACACTCACTCTTGTGAGCTTATTTATGTTGATCGGATGGAAAAATGTTATTGCCGTACGACTCTGGGTGCTTGGGAAGGGGATGAGGCGCCAGAGAAAGGGTTTCAAAAACGACTTCACATTTGGGGGTGTCTTTTTATTTCTCCGCTTTTCACTTCCTCAATCTCTCAAATGCGGTGATGCTTCTCAGATTTTTCTATCAATGATGACACACCAAGTCAGAAGGGCTTATTCCGGGGGTGCGTTTGGATGTTGAAAAGACGGAGTCAAAGGGTTCTTGACAAATAAAAAGGCGCACATAAAGACGAGGACAAGGACGTGCTGGGAAGTGTGCATGTGTGATATTCCAAGGAAAGTGAAACTAAGTAGCTTATCGTCAATTTGGGAGTGCTTTCCCTTTGATGAAAAGGAGTTTCGTAATACCTCCGCCAAGAGAGAGGGGGCTCTACAACTGTTAGGCTATGTGCGGGGGTGCACATAAAAGATAAACATGTAAATAAAAAGAGGGGGAATGGGGTGAGAGAGAGTAAAATTGATTGTGACAATGGGGTTGACGTGGTGCCATTTGGAGAACCTTTGAATTATTGAAACTCTCCACCGCAGAGAACATTTGCTCAAGAGGAGTGGTAATGCCTTTTGGGTCACCCTCCCAAAACTCAAATGGATTTTCATTTCAGTCCAAAACCAATCTGATTGCTTCGCCCCTCGGTGCTCTCCTTCTATCTCCATTATTCACTTTGAAATCTTTCAATTGTGGTCTGGGGCTTCTGCAAGGTGGTTGTGTGACTTGATTAGATATTAAACTGACCAAAATCTATTGTCTTGTTTTGTGGGTGAGCTTGAGTGGGTGTTTGCGAAACTTTGCCTCCTCCCCCGCCCGCCCAAAAAGCTGCCACAGGGTGAGAAAGTGTGAGAGATTGTGTGAAATTGGGTATCTTTTGGAGCTTCTATATCTTTCAGCTCCTCTCATATAGTGCCCCCAACTCCCCCCATATCAGACAACTTAACTAAAATCTCACTGACACAGTACAAATTCTCATTGTTGCACGAAGGAAGGTGACTTTCTGGGGGAGTTTTCCGAAGCACACGGGGGAGACTCAGCATCAACTATACCCGGTGACCCTTCTCAATTTAACCCAATCACACCACCCTATCGACCGCCCAGTCACTTTGCATGGGGGGTGGTTTGGGGGTTGGGGATGAGGAGAGCCATTTCATGGATATTGGGTTTTGGGTGTTCAATTGAGGGGAGCCCGGATTGGGCGCATAAACACAATATAATGTATTTAAGTGAATGGATTTTATACTCACACTTTGGATCATGTGATAAATTCTTGAACGATTCTCAACAGCCGGCGATAGTCTTCTTGCATACATATAGCGGTGACTGAAGGGATGAGATGGGTGTGGGGTACGTGTGTGCTTCAATATTAAAACTTTCAGTTCCAGTGTCGACATTTTTGGTGTCGGGAAATTGAATGGGGATGCGGATGGGGGCAGGGAAGAGACTCCCTCTGAAGAAGGATATGGGGTGTGAAAAACTTTCTGCCTCCGACATGGAGTTTAATTTACATTTTTCTCACACCATCTCCCCCCTCCACAAAAGATCCCTTCAATGGAATTCCATCTTTTTTCATGCCATCACTATCTTCCCTTTTTCTTGTCCCTCGCGAATGGCATAGGATATAATCATTGACAAGAGAATGTCGGAAATGCAAACGTCTACGGTCGCATTAATTACACCCTTGGAGATGGTATAGATTGCCCTTTGGAATTTCCATCCGTTGAATATCTTAAATCCCTTTAAATCACAGTGGAAGATTTCTTGAATAAATCCAGAGAGAAATTTATTGTATTTTGTTGAGGGAAAGTTCGCTGAGATTTCTGAATATGAAACATGTAAAAGTTTCTAAGAAAATTGTAGGTATAAAGATAATTGAAACCAATTTGTGAAATTTAAAAGCTAATTTTGCTTTGGATTGTATTTCTGACACCTTATGGTGCTGTCACACGGCTAGTTCATTCATCAAAATCTTCCATTTGGATGATCATTAACCTCATTTTTAGAGGAAAATCAACCAATTTCCGGCAAATATTAGTTTCTTCTATATTTTTAAGGAATATCCGGTAAAATTTTACGAAAAAGTTCAACAGTAAAGCTGAAAGTACCGTTCAGTTTGTGGCAGTTTCCCGCCAAGTTAAGCTGAAAATTGGTATCCCTTTCTATTGTGGTGTTCGCCACACACACAGGCTTGCGTCCGCTTGATCCATTATGATCCTTGTACGAATACACAGACAAGACTTCAGTCAGTCTATTCCGAGCGCTCTTCGCGATCACACGTGATGTGTAATCTTATACATCAATGGGGACTAGTACAAGGTGGGGTTCGTGGATCAAGTACGCCCCAGTATTGGCTCCGCCAATGCTTAGCCACCCCAGTCCCTAGTTGTAATATTGATTGTGGCGTAGCCCCTCTTTTTTGGCGCTACAAGTTGAATCCGGAGCTTTATCAGAGCTTAAAATCTTTCTGGAAAATTCTTGGAAATTTCTACAATTTCTAGGAAATAATCGCATTAACCAACGGAAAACCAAACAATTTCCACCAAATATTAGTCTCTCTTGAATTTCCCAGGAATATCCATATAGAATTTTCCATAAAATTAATTAGAAGTGCAGAAAATGCCGTTTAGTCGAATTAGGAGCTTTTTCATGCTGCTTTAAAGCTCCTGTTTCGATTAAACGGCATTAGATTAGATCAAGCGGCAGATATTATGATTAAAACGGTGCACATAACAAATAATACTTCCAAATTTTGTATGAAAGCTCTAAACTAAAGAATTTTAACATAACAAATATCTGATAAAAGGTCACCTCTTTCTCTAGATTCAAAAGAATTGTTTAGTTAGAGCTTTACAAAATTTTAGAACTCCAAAAAAGAAACATGAGCTCGAAAGCTCTCCTGAAAGCCCGTAAGATCCGTAAGCTTAATAATTTTAAGAATTTTAGAAATGCGAAAGCTTCCAGAAAAGCTTTAGAATTTACATAATTTAGGTAAAAAACTAAAAAACCATGAGCTTATTTAAAAAATTTCAAAATAAACAACTTCAGCACAAAAACTGACTCCAAAACTATCGAAAACTTTCAAAAGAACATCCATACAAAATATGCGAAAGTTCTTAAGAAAGCATTCCAAAGTTTTTGATCTTAGAAAAGAAAAAAGCTCTGTGAGAGCTTTTCACTTTGCTTCAAATTGAGCTTGTGAACTTTTATTGAAGTGTACACCATTTCGGATCATAAAATCCCATCTTTGGATTAGATGAATTGCAATTAGAAAGATGATTAAATACCTTTCTACTGCATTAATCTCTTAGAACTATAGCCATGTGACATCACCATTAGAATAACATTTTGTTTAAAGAAGTGGAAATATGCTCAAGACTTCTTAAATTTTGGCCGTTTTCCCTTTCAAGCACCTCAACCCATTCCACAAGCAAATGAAGAGCACGTCCCTGTTTTCACGGACAATTTTCACCGTCTGTGCCGCATGGATGGAGAAATTTATGAAGATTGTATGAAAATTCTCTCATGATGCTCTCATCAGTTGCCAACCAGGCAGGCAACCCTCCCCGTGAACTCCCATTGGGCACATATGAAAATAATATCTCTACGACACACTCACAGTCTGCAAAAAAGTGAGAGAGCCTCCCCCAAATTGACTGTTTAGCTTATATCTATATGAGCAATGAAGAAGTTAATGGAATTTTCATTTTTCAGCAATTTTCATAATCTTCGCATAAAAAAGCATAAAGGCTTAATATTATTTATGCACCTCTTTTTTGGGGACCCGCATGAACACTTGAAATAGCATAAATATTATGCACAAAATTCTTGTTGGTTCGAGAGAGAGAAATTCTGTGTGAAATTGGCTTTATGATACTTCACTGTCTTTTGCTTCCGGTACGCATACAATGTTGCGAATATTCTGAATTGGAACATCAAAGAACCTGGAAAACAGAACTGCAAATGCAGACAAGAAAGGCAAATACTTTTTGTACACAAGGAAAACTTCATGATTCTCATGGAGAATTGTTTACCATCCCCTCTTCTGAATTGCAAGAAAATGTATTTAATTTTGAAGTTTACAACAAATTCATGCGGTGTGTTTATAAATAAGTGAAGTGCAGTAAATAAAATGGAAGATCCTCATTTGACCGAATCATGAAGAGAGAGAATTCATTTAGCATTTATAAAATGTTATTTTCTTGCAACTCTTATGGTCATGCCTTGAAAATTTGTTGAAGACTTTCAGGCCGTTTTTCACATGGTTTTCAATGGGGATACACTGCGGATATATATGGGGAAAATATTTGTCGTATGCCGGGGAAAACTTGGCGACAAAGTTACGTGCTCGTGGTGATGTGGAGCCAAAAGGGAGGGTGACAAAGAACAAATGTTCACTAGAACTTTAATTAGGATAAATGGTATTTGAATAATTTTCTAATTAAATTGAATGCAATATCTCTGGGTGATGGAGTGGAGCTTTTTCATCAAATAGTTTAGAGGATATACTGCTCGGCGCCCGGGAAGTTTGATGGAGATTATACATTTTCTGGTCGTTGGAATGTTGGATGAAAAAGAAGCTCCTACCACGTCTCATGTAAATTTACCTAACCGGCAAAAACGTGCCTGTGACACTCGCTATTTCATCTCATACCCACAACATTAAGCGCCCATATAAGCGAATAAATGATGTTGCACAAATTGAATTTGAGCTCTCTTTAATTGGAAAAGCCACTTTATGAATTGCTCAGTCATGAAAGGAATTAGTAGGAGTCGGCACGATTAGGATTATTGAAAATTCATAATTGTAAAGGTAATAATATTGACTGTTTTTTGTGCGAAACATTATCGTGTTTTCTTTATGAGTTAATCAACAACCGAAGAATCTTTTTAACATGTGCTGTGCAGTTATAAATGCACATAATGGTTGGGAAGTAGTGAAACCACCTCTGCAAGAGCTTTTCTCCTATTTACTCTCCCGCATTTTCTCATCTTTCCATTTGAGGCGAAGAATTTTCCAACCTCACACAGGCGTATAAACACCCTATGAACATATTAATCAGAAACACATGACATTTATTACAATTTTGCATGGTTTGCATATTCAGATAATAATTTGTCTTGCCTCACTGTGTATGTGTAGTTTAATTCCGTTTCCTAACCCACGCTCCACAATAATATATTAAGGGGTGCGGGTGTGCATGGAGTGTGGGCGATAAAGTGTAAAAAATTCAATGGTTAATCTACGAAAATTTCATCGTGCACATACATTTGTGATGTGTTACAATTTTCCTCCATTTTGCACATCTCGCCAGCCCAATATGAGTGTTAATATTAATGTACTATCCCACTTCTCTCATTCCCAAGCATAAAGCACCATTTGAAGTTGGGAAAAGGAAGCCCCACACAACTTCATTCAATCATCTCCAATATGTAGGTGCTTTAACTGGATTATGGGGCTCTTTTATGTATTGTAGTTTAGTAACAATCATCATAAAGAATGCAATAAAATTATTAAAATTTTATTATCTCCCATACGGGCTTCCTCATATTGGTTACTTTGCCTCGATGTGTTGCCATGAATCACACACCCATAAATTAATTCAAGACCATCACTTGGGAATAGAAGTTTCTATAAGGGGTGAAAATTGCCCCAAGAAAATTTTCCCTTTAGAGTTGTTTTTCCTCTAAATTTTTAATAAATCAGATAGTTATCTGTCTTTGGTTGATTTTTGAGAGGTTTTACTATTTTTTCTCAAGCTTTTAGTTAAAATTAAAAAGATGAGAGCTTTTCAAAGCTTTCAAAACGCTGGGGAGCTTTTAAACTGAATGTGGAAGTTCTGTAAATAGCAAAGGGGAGATACTATGATTAGAAGTGATTTTGAAAGCATCCATGGAAGATCATGAGCTTTGCGAAGTTTCCCAGAGCTTTGGTGAATTTTGTTAAGAGCTTTCAGAAACTTTTCGACAGCTTTTGGATCGCGTGTATCTTGTAAGCTTTAAGAATGTATTTAGAACTTGTTATTCACATTCAGTATCTGGAGAACTTGCTGAAATTTTGAAAACTTTCAGGAGCTTTTAAGGAAGTTCCTGAACTTTTTAAAAAGTAAACTTCAAGGGGGTGATATTATAGGGTTAGAGAAGCGTATACCACTTCCATCAGTTTTACATTTTGCATGAAACTTCCCTAATAATTTAGGCACTTTAGAAGTGTTTAAGAATTTTGAAAAGAAGCCAAAGAG
>CAKKOB020003012.1:0-10324 GCA_918844115.2 Phlebotomus perniciosus
GAGATTCCTGGTGATGGAACGTGTAATAGCATATACCATGGATATCACGTATTCATCACACGGAGTAACATCACTCAAAATGAACTTAAAACTTAGTAGATTCAGTTAATGGAGTAGAAAATCAGGAAACCGACTAAAAAAATGCCAAGTTTAGACTTGGCGGAGTGCCCCGACACGTTGCGTGTAGGAAAGAGGGAGTTAGTGGAACTATAAAGTCTGTTGTTTTCTTGTCGAATGGTTTTGATGCGAGCCCTTTCCGGCTTTAAACCGGCTGAAATAGGTTTAATATTGTTTGAAATTCTCTTTTCAAGGTTTTTACTCACCCCAAACCCATCATGTGGGTACGCATTTGAAAGGTCTTTGAATTTCCTAAGATCCTAAACTAGTTTAAACTTAATCCGGGTTTTAACTAGTTTTAATCCGGAATTCGTTTTTGGTTTTCAACCCCATCATGTGGGTATTCATGGGAAAGGTCTTTGTATTTCAGCCGGTTTAAAGCCGGATAGGGCTCGCATCAAAACCATTCGACAAGAAAACAACAGACTTTATAGTTCCACTAACTCCCTCTTTCCTAAACGCAACGTGTCGGGGCACTCCGCCAAGTCTAAACTTGGCATTTCTTTTTTTTTAAGGAATTCTCTCATGAATATTTTCAGGCTGAAATTCTCCTCATAACAAACACTATTATCTGTAGAATCTGCTACTCTGTGCTTTATCCCATTTTCGCGCCACATTCTTGCACATTTTTCGGGATTTACTTCACCAGTATTTCTGGTTAGGGGGACGGGGGTGTTGGGTTAAAGTGAAAAATAGAAACTGTGTACCTTTCCTCCATGGAGACAAATTTCCCTCGGAAAAAAGTGTTTTGTGGCCGAGAAAAGTGCACCGAGATTGCAGAAAAGCCACACAGAATATGAAAGTGCAATAATTGCATCCGCTGAGAATTGTCTCCTCCTCCCACCTCTTACTGGTCCTCAGGAAATGTCTCTGGTGTCTCTGTATGGTTGGAAATTGCCAGATTTCCGGTGGGAGTTGCAACGTGAAATGAAAGTGCACTGATTGCAAAATATGTAATAAATTATAATAATCTGAGAAAATAATTTGTTCACTTTATAAATTTGAGCAAACATAATAGAAAATATGAAAATTGTTTGGATATGAACAGTGACCGTTGGAGTGTTTGTTTTTTGAAAATTGTTAGGTGACCTGTTCATTGCCAACTTCACACCGCTCATTCAAATTCAAATGCATTCTCACCACTTTTTGGGACACCGAACTCACCACCTGAACAGTGTACTGGCTGGTGACACTGACAAGAGAGTTTTTGCGGAAAAGGAAGAGTGAAAATTGCCAATTTTCTTCTTTTTCCTACAGTGAATTTCCTGCAAAAGACCCCAAACGGTGTTGGTGAACGTGAAGATTATCTCCAGCTGTGCTTGCACGTAAATGTTGGACAACCAACTGAGTCTGATGGCTCAGTTTGAGCCCCAACTCTCGCCGGAGCGACTGTCGGACTGCCTGCAAATCTCCAATCCACGCAACTGCTTTGCGGTTTTGGCGCCCAATCCGCTCTCTTTCCGGCCACCCAAGCAAACCACCCCACAGCCCGAGTTCATCCCCCTGGGCGACATCAAGACGGTCAACCGGGTGAATGTCCGGAAGTTCCGCCGAAATGCCAACTCAGGCGGTGCCGTGAGTCTCCTCAAGACTCGTCCAGGAGGTCTGGTGGTCAAAGTGGGTGACTCCGCGGGGGTACTTCAGCGTTCAGAGGATGTACGATGCTACCTCCGGAAGCGGACACCGCCCGCCCCCAAACGCACCGCCACCGAAGCCTCCGATCCGGACACCCCAACGGCCACCAAACGACTGTTTGTGGTGCAAAACGGTGACCTGAAGCCCATCCTGTCGTCCAACATTGCCAACTCGGGTGTCTTCCGACCCAGCGAACCACGCCAAACTGCCCCAGCGGACACAGAGCCGCGCAACATCATCATCGCCGACACAATCAGGGGTGGAATCATGACGCCCCAGCATTACGAGGAGGAGCTGAAGAGGGCGAAGCCTCCGCAGTCCAAAAGAATTCTCTATCGCGTCATCCGTCCGGCGGATGTGAATCTCAGTCCGGGAAGTGAGGCGGAGACGCTGGCCGCTGCAGCGGCGACGGGTGCGACGAGAGGACGCGTGGGGAGGCGCAAGGGGACGCTGAAGAAGCCTCCGACGAGCCTCCATCAAGTCAACATTGAAGAGGATCCAGTTCCCACTGCCAGGACGCGCTCAGGGAGACTCACAAGACCACCCAGGCACATTCACCTGGACTACCGTGGCAATCAGGTGAGTGAGAAGGCATGAGGATTGATTGGAAGTGATCTTACAATGGGTCATGGATATCAAACAATTTTAAGAAAATATCTTAAGATATTTTGTGATCGCTAAAAGTTGTAAAATTTATTCAACAAATCTCAATGGGGTTTCAGGGTTTTCATAAGAAAAGAAACATATTCTCATGACTAAAAACTTAATTTAGAACTCTCCTGAGAAAAAACCAAAATCTTCGCATAAGTTCAAAAACGCTCCTGTTAATACATAATTTTGGAATTCCTTACTAAAAAAAACTTATCGAAAACATTATCCAAATAAACAGAAACTTCTAAGCTAAAGCAACAGGATATAGGTACCTATACTAAACCTGTATGTCTACATGATTTGTTTTATGAAGAGTCTGGAATTGCTTGCTATCCACAAGAACATCAAGAAGTTTAGGAATCCCTTGTTAAGAGTCGTATCTCTTCCTAAGCAACAATGCAAGGATATCGAAATAGTGTTCTTGAGTTTTAACCGAGGCTGATGCTTACCAGAGGAGCCTTAAATTGATTTTCAGACAATTTATATTTCGTAGTAATTTAAATAACGAATAATCAAAGGATAATTTGAATTTAAATTTTAATCAACTAAAATTATTTATTCATCGTTCATTAATTTTGTATGATATAATCTTCTGGATAATCTTCAAGAATGAAGTTAAAATTTTTGTTTTCTTCTGGAAAACTCTAATCTAAAGTGCAATCCAAGATTAAAAAATAGCAGTTTTTATCCTACAATAGAAATCTTTATATGATTGCAAAAAGTTTTGCTTTTAGACCTCCCGAAACTATAGCCCAACCAAAATTTCTATCTTCATTCAAATAATGTTGTTTTTCTTTTAAATCAAGTCCATGCGTTGTCATTGCAAGAGAATTTTAAATTATTTCAGTTAGTTAAGTACCAAAATATATCTGAACAATGCAAGGAATGCTACCTAAAACTCTTTTTTAACTCTTTAAAAAGATTTTATCTTACGAATAATATCTTTTAGCCTTGATCCACACTATCAAAATGAATCATCAAACCTTCAACATAAAATTACCTTCAATCAAAAATACTTTGTTAAAAGCTTGCTTAAAATTCAAGACTGGCTTACAGAAAAGTTGACTTTAGAATTATCTTAAAATTAAATCCTGGCTAGATGGCTTAAAACTTTAGTTTGTATTTGAAGTTAATTTAAAGATCAAGCTAGATTAAAGCTTAAAACCAGCTTTAAGTTTTAATCTGGTTTTATGTTGATGCTATTAAAGCTCAAAGCTGGCTTAAAAATTCAGGTTTAATCCTGAGCTTAAAGGCGCGCATACACTTGGGGTTTAGCCTAGAAGACTTAGTGGCTAAAACGAGGCTCAGGGCTTCGATAGACCTGTTTTTGGCAAAGGAATTTCCTTAGAAAGTCGTTCTGGTGCTTGGGCTAAGTGCGATCCGAATAGACTACAGTAAAAGCCCCGTTTTAGCCACTAAGTCTTCTAGGCTAAACCCCAAGTGTATGCGGGGCAAAGGCTTGTTTATTTAAAAAAAAAATTATTTCACATTTTGTCCAAATATTTCAAGCTAATTTGACAGTGTGGATCTACCTTTAAATTTTTCATTTAAAGATTTCTAAAAAAGTTTTAAGAATAAGAATAGAGGTAGGTACTACAAACTTCTTCTTTTCCGGAAGATCGAAAACTTTAGCCTCAACTTTTGTTTCTTCTCTAATCAGCACTTTATTCAAATCTTAAATTTTTCCCTGATATTATAATGGGATTATACATAATGAAAGCTTTCTAGCTTTTAATAACTCAATGATTTAGCGATCTTCTTTGATCATAAGGTAGAAATAGGGCTAAGTATGGAAGAACTAATAAGTCAACTCCAAAAACAAAGAATTTGTTAACATCTGCTCAAAAGCTTAGTAAATTAGAATATTGGGGTTTTTGTTCAACATCTCACAACCTAATAATTTCTAAAATTCAGTGGAATTCTAACGAATAATCTTAATTTCGCACGTCCACGATTAAAGTGGCGGATCTCGATTTTTGGCGATTTTGAGTTTTTGATGTCATTAGGTGGGAAATTTAATAAATTTTCGTTCAGTGTAATAATCTTGGTCACTTTGTTCTAAAAATTTTCCGCAATTTTCATTTATTTGCACCCTTGTAGACACCATTTTGGGAGAATAAGTGGCAAAGAGGCGGTTTATCGACTTGTCATACGAGGTTAGTGCAAAACTGGCTGAACTCGCAGCGAGAGCCGCCTGTCTTGCACCTAAATCGACTTTCACGCCACTCTTGCCCTAAACCTTTCAATTTCTCGGACAAATGTCAAAAATGTAAACATTCCTAACCTCAAAATGGACGGTGAAAGTGAGGAAATTGTGTCTTCGGATACATCAGGAACTAGTGAAATTCCCATCCAGGTATTATCCTCAATATTTAAACTTCATGATGTCCCATTCCTGACCTTTCTTCTCCACCGCAGGATCAAGAGGACGATAAAAAAGACGTAAAAGACATCAAACCTCGGAAGAGGCCGGCGCAAAAAGAGGAGTGGAAAAGGAATGTGCTGAAGAAGATGAGAAATAGTGGACAGGAGTACATTCCTCGCCCAGGAAAAGTAGTCCCTGCACGGGAAATGAAGCCGGCTTGCAAGTTCTGCCGGTTCAAATGCAAAGAGAAGATCTGTGAGGACGCCAGGCAGCTTCTGTTTGACGAGTTCTGGCACCTTGGCGATCTTCAATGGCAAAGGAATTACGTCCACAAGATGATGAAGATTTCAATGAGCAAGGGAGGAAAGAAGAAGTTCAATCAATATTTCGTGGAGATCGATGGCAAGACTATACGAGTTTGCCGAGAATTTTTCCTCAATACTTTCAATATTTCGGAAAGGTTTGTCAGAACAGTCGCCAACAAGTCCACAAATGGAAAGTTGGAGGGAGAGAAGAGAGGCACCATAAAGAGCCATAAGCTGGATCCTGAGCTGTCTAATACAATGTACAGTTTCATTGATAAGATTCCTCGAATGGAATCTCATTATCTAAGATCGCAAACGACTCGCGAATACATCGACGGAGGAAAAAATCTCTCTGATATTTACCGTGATTTTACATCGCAGCAACAACAGGTGCAGGCTCCCGTGGGATCATACGAATCGTTCCGCAACATTTTCCTTAACAAATTCAACATCTCTTTTTTCGTTCCCAAGAAGGACTCTTGCAATACTTGTGAGACTTATGGAAATGCAAACGAGGCAGAAAAGCTGAAACTGCAAGATGATTTTAATGATCACAACAAGAGAAAGCAGGAATCCAGGTTGCAGAAGGAGTTGGACAAACAGTTGGCCTTAAAAGGCGATATAATTGCAGCTTGTTTTGACCTGCAGGCCACACTTCCTACTCCTTATGGACACATAAACGCCTTCTATTACAAGTCTCGCCTCGCCACGTTCAACTTCACAGTATATGACATGGGAACACGTAATGGACATTGCTTCGTTTGGCACGAGGGTAATGGAAACAGAGGGGCGAACGAGATCGGTACCGGCCTGTTCAATTTCCTCTCATCTCATGCTGTCGGCAAGCCCATCTGTTTGTATGCAGATAACTGCCCTGGGCAGAACAAAAACCGATACATTCTGGCAATGTTGCTTCATGCTGTCAGGGTTCTGAACATTCCAGAAATCAGACTTGTCTTTCTGATTGTGGGTCACACCCAAAACGAAGGAGATAACATGCACAGCGTGATCGAGAAGCAAAAGAAAAGAACTTTGAAGTCTGGGCCCATTTGCACTCCCGACCAGTGGATCTCAGTAATTTCTGCTGCAAAGAAGACTGGTGAGCCCTATAAAATCACAGAGTTTGAGTGGAACGATTTTCTTGATCTGAAGGATTTGGCTGGCAAAATGGGTCTGGAGAAGGCAACACTCAAAAATACGCAGAAAGAGAAGGTACTCTGGTCGAAAATATCGGAGCTTAGAGTAGTGAAAGAAAAGTCTGAGGGATTTGGCTACAAGTACAGGATTCCAGACGAATATTGTGATGTGGAATTGATCTCAAATGCAGAACAGATGAGTGAGATTGTTCTGCAAAGGGCTTATAAAGGCCCTATTCCGATAAATGAGTCTAAGAAGAAAGGTCTTCTTGCACTCTGCGATGGAAACCTACTGCCCAAGAAACACCATACATTCTTTAATAGTCTGGCGTAGTTAAAGGAAATAAAGAAAATGTCGAAATAAAATAAATACTGCCATTGAAGTTTTATTCTTTCATAGAAATTCCATAAAATCAGGATTTTCCTAGATTTGCAGTGCGGAAAAGGCTTTTCTCATTTTCTACATAGTTTTACATCAAACACTGAACTTCCGATATTTCTCTATTATTGATTTGACATTATTTTGCTATTTTTTACCTCAGAAGAAAACACAAACCACAAAAAAATATTATACATTGGATACTTGGATATACCTTCTTCTTTTTCGGTGCAAAGGGGCGGTTGCTATAATTTAGCTGCTATTTTTAAGGACAAGAGTGGCGGGTAATTCTGCGTTGTTTTCACATTTGCCCACTTTTAGGGCAAGAGTGGCGGTCATTTTATTTTTCTGCTTTTTTAATACTTTTCATGCATTCAATCTTAAGAATTTTAACACAAACATTCATGCTTAGCTGAAGAGAGATGAAAAATGACAATTTGATAGGGGAAATAAAAATTTAATATTATTTACAACAAATTGAAAGTTCGAGCTTGTGCCCTGAAAATTCGTCAAAATCGAGATCCGCCACTTTAATCGTGGACGTGCGATTTGCTCAGGTGATTATGCGCTCAGCTGCTCCTGCCGAAGTGGCCGAGCCGGAGGACAAGACGGAGACGGATCGCGTGACGAAGAAGCCGCGCAGCATGAGCTGGATGATGGCGAGACTCAAGTGTGAGCTGTGCGGCAAGTACTACGTGAGTCAGCAGAAGCTGGAGCGCCACTGGCTCACGCACTCAGAGCAGCCGTGTCAGGGCAGCGCCTTTGAGCATCTGCTGAAGCAGCTGCGTCGCGTGGCGGTGGAGAATCGCGCCAAGGTGTTTGTGGAGGAGGTATCTGAGTTCGTGGAGCGCATCCAGTTCCTGGCGAAGCGTCTCCTCACCGGCAATCTCGGTTCTCCCTGTCAGTACGTGGATGAGAGTGCGGCTCGCGTGCTGGCCATTTCGCCGGGCGCTTATCGTTTCAACATGAACGCCCTCAATGCGGATGCTGATCCCGTGGGAGCGCCTCAGATGACGCTGGGCTTGTCCTCGGGTGACTGCGCTCTGCCGGAGATTCAAGCCGCTCTCGAGGACAGCTGCATCGTGGATCCGAGCAAGATCAATCTGGCGGACATCAGTGATGACAGCCTGTTCCAGTCCGTGGAGGATCTCGTGCGGGAGAAGATCAGAAATCTCACGGAGGAGGATCTGGCTAATGCGGTGCCGCATTTTGAATCGGCTGGTGTGGATTTGTCACTGGAACTGTTCCAGTTTCAGGACAATTAAGTCAACGACTGCGACTCACGCGAATTTGGACTGAATGTGCGAGTCTTTTCTATTTGCTACATAATAAATTGTATCCAATCTGTTTATTCTGTGTCTTTGTGAGAGATTTAAGAAAGATGTGTATTTAGGACAAAAAATTGTAAGGAAATTTGTGAGAATAAATATTAATGAGTTTTATGTATAGACGCCTTGTGTTTCACTTTCAGCGGAAATAATTCTTGGACCTAGAAATTTAAAAAGAAAGATACTTACTTAATAAGAATTGGTAAGTACATATTTCTTAGGCGTAGACGGCGGAAGTTTTTCTGTAAAAACTGAAGGTTTTTGAAAAAAAAACTACAAGTCCAAAGACGTACACCACTTCCAGCACATCCATATTTTGTTGAAAAGAACCCCAAAGCTCAAATTCGAAAGCTTTGAAGATCTTTCATCCTATCAATATTATTTTCTTTATAAAGCATTCCAAAGCTTTCTAAGACAGATTTCTAGACCTTTCTATGAAAGCTTGTTGTTTTCCAAAGAAAGTTCTAAAGCTACCTAAAAAAGGTTTCTAAAGCTTTTCTAAGACAGGTTTCTAAAAATCTTTCTAAGAGAAGTTTCTAAAGTTTTCTAGTCTTTTAATGCTTCAAGAAAACCGACTAAAGGTGTCTAGAATTTCCAAAAGCCTAGCAAGAGCTTTAAAAGTTCTGAAAATTATCCAAAATCTTTACAAATTTTCCAGATCTTTTTTAAATGCTCGTAAATTTCTCAATTTTAGAAAGCTTTCAGCTGATCTAGCTTCCATTTTTCAAAGATTCCAAAGCTCAAATTCTTCCTTGGGAGCTAAAAATTAATTGAGCATCTTAGCACTTCCACTCCACTTCTCAAAGTTCATATGCTCATACTAAGTTTCATGGTGCGCCATCTGTCAAACAGTAGGAAAATTTAAATAGATATTTTAAGAAATCAAGAATCCAGATTCATAACTTAAAAAAATCAAATTCTTTGCAAAAATTTTTTATCAACTTTTTATAAAATCTCCCCCATCCTAATGAAAAACCCTACTTAATTGATTAATTAATGTTTCATCACATTTTCATGCGACAAAAATATTTTTAGACTTACCAGACAATCTTCCGACGAATCTGCTTATCCCGTCACTTGAAGCTGAAGCGACAAAATCAAGGGGCACCAAAATTGGATGGAGTGAAAATAAAACACTTCGAGATATTTTTATGGAATATTTCAACTGTTTCTTTTTAATTTATCTCTCAATCAATTTCTAGTGTACATTCATATAGTAATTTCATTAGATTTTATCTCATTCTTAGTGACAAATAATTAATAGATTTTCATATCAATTTTCATTCCTTCACAAACAAAATGCATTCAATAGACTTCATATATTATTTCTCTTTCTCTCTCTCTCTTTTGTCTTAAACATGTACTTTTTTTCTGCAAATAGATTATCTGAGTAGCTTAAGAGTAAAAAGGATTTCATCTTTCTTTATCAAGACTTTATAAACGAAGAGCAAAAACAATGACAAAAACAATTCAACAAATTTGATTATGCTTCTCCTCTCGCTTAACATTCAATCTGGAAAATAAATTTATCTCTTCAAATTCATGAGATTTTACTCATTTTTTCTTTTCATACTTGAGGACTATTTTTTATGCTCTTTGTTAGTTTTAATTCTTCTCTTTCTCCCTTTTTTGTCAAATGAGCAAGAGTTTAACAACAAATTCCTAATGCAAAAATTGCTCTCAGCAACATTTCTTATACGTTTTGTTATTAGTCAAAAAGAAAAACTACACGGAACACACTCGAATGGTGTCTTGCGCGTGTCTGCAGTGTTTTGCACTTACCCAAAGTTAACTGAATTCCGAAAGGAAGATGGTTGCCGTCTTGGCTAAATAATAGACTTTTACTGGATCAGTTTTGGTTTGAGTCTTTGCAAGGAAAAGGCATTTATAACGATTATCAAATGTTCTTTCGACGAATTGATTAGTAAAAAAGATAATATCCTTGTTTATTCTTCAGTATTCAAAGTTTTCATTACTTTTTGTAAAGAAAACGAGCGGAAAATAAGAACAATTTATCTTTCTACAAATCAACTTATCGAAAAGGCCTTTCAAATCGAAAACATAAACACCAAACTTTTTAGTAAAAGCCCATGATTTAGCCGAGATCCGAACCCTCTTTCAACTGACTTCCAGCCAACATTGTAAGCTCCTTTTGCGCGCGCGCGCGGAAAATAGGAAAGTCAGAAAAGAGCGCGGAGGATTTCAGTGGCTAAGAATTTCTATAAAGCAAAATTTCCCCATTCAATTTTCTCCTTAGAAGCTGTCATCCTGTCAAACAATCGACTCCGACGGATACTGTTCCCCATCCTCTGACCAGGTCACCTCCATGGGTGTCGCCTCGATGCCCTCCTCATGCTCCAGACTCGTCACAATCTTGTGCATCACGAAATCCCCGAGTCGAAGGCGTC
>CAKKOB020003013.1:0-10321 GCA_918844115.2 Phlebotomus perniciosus
GCTGTAAAAGACAAAGTGAGCAAGAGAATGGTGTTTTCTATTTGTAAAGGAAATCCGCGAACCAACCAGACATTCAGAGAAAGGCTCGACCCAAAGCACCACAAAATACAACAGGAAACGCTTTTGGAAACGTTGGGCATAGATATGGTCAAAAGCTTTCCACTTTGTCCAATGCATTTGGTGCATTTGGGTGTGACGAGAGCCCTTGGAGTCTTATGGACTACCCCGAAATCCAAATACTTCAAGCTAAAACCAGCAGACCGATCAAAACTTAACACATCACATTTGCAATGTGCACCTTTTATGCCTTCAGAATTTGTCCGGAAGCTGGAAGGCACAGCATACATTGGACGATGGAAAGCAACTCAATGTCGGCAATTTTTGTTATACATTGGCCCAGTCATTCTGAAACGAATTCTTGACCAAGACCATTATGAGCATTTTCTTCTGCTCTCATCTGCCATTCGTATTCTGTCTTCGGATGCATTATGTAGGGATGATGATATGGTAGAGAAAGCTGATCAAATGCTCCAGCAATTTGTGGAAAATTATCCTCGAATGTACGGTCAAGACCAGATTACATTCAACGTACACAATCTCCTCCATCTCGTGGAATTCGTGAGGATTTACGGCTCTCTTGAGAAGTTCTCAGCATTCCCCTTTGAAAATTTTATGCAAAGGATTAAAAAGAAAATCTGCGTATCCAGTCCCATTATACCCCAAATTGTGAAACGCCTTGATGAGGAGAAAAAATTGAAAGTAAAAACTGCGAAGAAGACGACTCATTCTAATGGAAAGTTCAAATGCAAGAATTTTTTGGGATGTTCATTTGCATACAAGTCTCATCATTACAACAACGTGCAGTACAGTGTCGGCGACAAGGATGGTTGCTGTATCGTGAAAGAAGGCAAAATAATATCAATCGCAGGATTCGGAAAATGTGACGATACATCTGGAGTGTTTGGTTACATTTTTCAAAGCGCGTGGGAATTCTTTGAGACTCCTATAAAATCATCTGAATTGGGTATATATTTGGTCAGAGAATTAAGCCAAGAATTAGAGTTCTTTCCCATGGAGGAAGTCGCTTATAAAATGGTTAAGATTCCATTCGACGACGCTTTTGTTGTTTTACCATTAATCCATGACTGCTAATGTCCACAGCGTCCACAGCAACTAGATTTCTCCATAATCTGTAAAAAAGCGCAGAGAATGGCAACGAACGCGGAGAATAATAATCAGCAAGAGGATCAGCAAGAACAACAAGCACTCGAAGTCTCTCGCGGTAAATTTTTAAACTTAAACCTATACTTTTTTGTGCCAATTTAATCAAATTCATTTTTATATTCCCAGAAATAACAATGCCTATACTGCATGAATCCATCCAAAGCCTTCAAAAACAGGTGAAGACATTGACGAAGAAGGTAGATAAATTGGTCGTGAAAGACAGAATTCGCGATGAAATCCAAGAGAAGCTACCACTTGCAACCATTCAAGAGATGCAGGATTTTAATGCTGTTATGAGAACGGAGCCAGTCGGTCGAAAAGTCTTTGTAAGTTTTACTAATTTTTCTTAACTATTAATATCATAGATAACATAGAAACATAAAAAATTGTATGAATCAATATGTGTTTCCATAATACTTTTTATTTGTAATAAACTTTGTTTCTTTTTCTTCAGGAAGAAATATGCAGATTTGCCATCCTAAAGGACTTGGTGACTGATCGATTGGCAGTGAAACTCAACATGAAAGGTACTCACAACAAACTACCACTGGAGAAGCAAAAATTTTATCGCATTTGGAAGAGTAAGTAATTATGACAAAAAATAATTAGAATAAACATTAAAAAAAATTTACATAATTTTATTGTTTGATTTTTCATTTTTACAGGATCTGTGGGTATGGACAAGAAGGAATTTGAGGCTCAAGTTCGGGCACATTTAGGGGCTTGTCGAAATCGGGAGAATTCCCGTAAGGTCCGACAGAAGAAGACGGCGAGGAACCCTGATGTTGCAAACTGAATATCTTTTTTTGATTTTTTTTTGTTACTTTTTTTTGATTTTTTTGTTATTTTTTTGTTTTTCTACATATTTTTGAAGTAACCTCAATAATTCTAAAAATTTAAAGAGATGAATTAAAGTAAAGTTTAATATATATTATACTGTTTAATTTTTTTTGTGAAGTTAAATAGACTGAAGTAATATTATACTTAATAATTTAGTATCCATTATAAATCCGTATTCCATGTAATTTTCTTTTTCCATGAAATATCTCACTTAAAAAACTGCATTCAAAACATTATATGTAATAAAATAAAAATAAAAGAGAATAATTCAATAAAATTTATAAAAATAAAAAATAATCATTTTTTATTACTTAAATTATAATAATACTCAATATTGCATTAAAAAAGATATTGCATATATATAGTGTATTAATACACTAAAAGTTGAGTTCCACAAAACACGTGGTTAAATTTTGTCTACTCCACATACATTTCGTATGTAGTTTTTTGTATGGGCGTATAAAATTCGTATATAAAAATTAAATACGTTTGATATATTAATATATCAAAAGTACTGAGTATTAATACATAGTGTATACACAATATATACTCAGTACAGGTCCGGCCGGGCCTATACGAAAAATTGAATTCATAACGGTTTTATCTTTTTCACAATTTATCTGTCGTCATATTATAGTTCTGAGTAGCTCTTATCAGATTGTTTTGATATCTATTATTTAATATCTGTAATGTTCATGCTAAGCTAACCGTTCATTGATGAATGTTCTGCTTTTACTTACGTGATAAAAGTATTTTTTCTATTGAAAGCCGTAAATAGAAAAAATGTTCTCTCACCCTGGTTGCCGCTCTTGTATGATAGCATAACTCCTTATCATTCTCAATTCTCAAGAGACCACAAAACACCTGCGCGCTTTATAGTAATCAAAAGATGATAAGCGAATCACTTTTCAACAGACATTCGCTTATCCAATACACTTGTTCTCTGCGGGAATTGTTTAATTGAGAGTCCGAGTTAAAAATATATTTTTTTTGCTCTCTCATAAAAATTCTCAGAAAATTTTCTCATTAAGAAAGGAGGGATGAATGTGCGAATTTTCACTTTGTTTTATTTGTTAATAATTTGTATTATGTTGTTATAGATAAGAAAGAAATGTAAAACCGTTTGGGGAGGTGTAGGAATGATTTATAACTCTTTATGCATTACAATACATATATTTTATATTTTTTGTTACGGAAATGAGAGAGAGAAACATTGTGTTTCATAAAGTCAAAATAAACTGAAATGATCTCTTGAACCCAGTTTGGAGATAGGAGAGTCTCCGATTTTTCTTTATTGCGTCGGGAAAGAGTGTGAGATTAATTAGAAAAGTTATTTAAGAAAACCGAAACGCTCATTATCTCAATTTCTATCAGAATATATTATTTCATTTTGATATAATGTTTTTTTTTGGTTTTAGTGATTCACGTTTTCATTTCATATGAGGTTGTTGCAATAGTAAATGTACTTTTTTGAAGTCAAAGATCTTTTTCTTTATATCAAGAAAAATATGAAATTGTTGTATTTTTAGTATAGTTAACTTTTAAGAATCATTAAAAAAGACGTTCGAAAATTCTCTTTATTATTGCAACAGCCTAAAAATTGTTCTAAATTCATCCATATAAGATCCAGAAGCATGAATATTTATTTTTTCTATTATTTTTTCCCTGTTTTTAAATTTCTAAATATAAGAACTACAAGATATCACTAAGCAAATCAAAATTACTTCAGCTCTAATTTGATTGTTGTTATTATTTAATAAATATTGCTATCTACTGACTTCTATTTGTTCACAGCTGCATTGCGTATTGCAGAGTAAATATCATATTTCCTGTTAAATTTTGCGTTTTCCAAAATTTCCCAAGAAGCAAATTAAATCCTCTTGCAATTTCCTATAAGGACTTTCCCCAATAGCGATCCCGATTAAACATTTTTGCATAAAACGTGTTTGATTTGTCACACACATCAGAGAGTTTTGAGAATGAGGAAAATACTTATATCTGTGACAGTATCAGAAGAAGAAATGTGTGTGAGTTTATATAGAAATGCGAGAGGCCTCGGTTTCGTAGTGGGTAATCACACCAGTTCCTCTATTTCCATCAGTTCACTTTCAGTCGTTCCTTCGTGTGGACAGACAAAGAGAGAGACGAGTTTCCTCGAGTCCCTCCACAAGACATAAAGAAGTGTTGGCTAACAAAGGAGTTTAGCGTCTCCAAGTCCCTTTCAACTCATTTTTAAACGCATCTGCAATTTTCTCTTATCAAAAGTGCTCTTTTGGCGCCATCGATAGTGAAATTGTTGACATTGAGGATATTTAAATATTTTTGCTATACGAGAGAGCCAAAACATAGAGATCATCCTGGTCACTGTACGACCCATGGTGTAACAGTGTGCGAGGAAGATGTGCAAAAATTTCAATAGACCAAATTATCAGCAATTGTGAGCAATCTTCTCCACTCAACTCTTTTGTGGGTGAGACAGTTAAAAAGAAGAAAAAAAATTAACGAATTAATAGCAAGTGAATTGGTTGATTTGTGTCGTGAGTGTGAATGAAATTGAAATCGTAAGTACGAGCTTGGAAGGAGCTCAACAGATTATTTCATCTCTCTCTCTTCATCCACCACTAAATTAAATTTATTTACATATCGCTTATACATAAGAAAGTCTCATCAGATCAAACAACTTGTCGCCATTCTGCCATGTGGCTCTTGCTAAAATAGTTTGTAAAATACCATCGCGGAAGAGATCACAATATTTTGTTAGAGAAATAGAAGAAGCAGCTTCGAGTTTCTTAAGCTAGAAAAATTCACAAATGTGGGATGATATAAATTATAATCTTAACTTTGTAAATCTACATAATTTCAACCGTGTAACACTCACACCAACCAGAAAACTCTAAATCGCACTTAATTGGTAAATTATTGAGCAATTCATGAGTGATTAAACAGAATTTCCTCCAAGAGCAATCAGCACATAAGGAGAAATGAAGAAATGTCAAGTAGACTGTTTAAAATTAGATTACATGCTGATAAGAAATGTGATCTTTCGCCAAAAACTGTGTCTTCAGTTCAGGCTTTTCCTTATCACTACTTCGAACAGTATTCGCACACAGATAGCAATTCCAAATGGTCAGAGGAAAAATTCACCTAAAAACTAAATCCCTTTCGGCGAGTCTTTACAATGACACATAAACACCTGCTAATGAATGGAGGAACCAGTTTCGAAATATCCCCTCTTAATCTAAATTATGATTAAAATTAGTTAAATATAGGAGATTAATAGAAAAAATGTACTACAAAACTAGGTTACTATCTGATAAGAGACGTTCAAATAATTACAAATAGTAATCTCACTATGAATCCCAAAAGTAAAGTTAGTTAATGTAAAGTGACTTTTCCGAGTGCTCTGATATTTATATTGAGACTGCAGAGTCATTTGTTAGATTTGTAGAATGATTTAATTCAGGAATGAGCAGAAGTCGGTTGATTTCATTTAAAAATTTGTATTTGAAGCCATGTCAGCTCTTGACAGGCTCGACACTAGCTTGCCAGTTGATTCCCGCCATTTTAGTCAAGCCTAAAATAACCTCAATCGTATTTAGGGCAAAGTGGGCAAATCATACGGTTTTTCCATATGGATTTCCACGAAAATCAATTTATTAGACAACCAATGTGTTTTCCAGCCTCTACGGGCTAGAAAAAATGGATTTTCCGCGAAAATATGGACAAAAACTGTTTCTCTCGCGTCGCTGTTAAGTGTCAAAATGGAATTGTGAGCCGAATTGACATTTGGCGGCGCTATCCCTTGTAAAATTGAATATAATGGAAATTCTAAAGAAATAAAATACATTGACAAGACATTTTTATATAAGGAACTTAACAAAAATATGTGAAAATCAAAAAAGTTGTCGGATTGATTCTCGAGATACGAAAGAATATGTTTTTATAGGGGATAGGTGGGCTTTTAGGAAAAATAAATGACATTTTAATAATCTCTGGATTGATTTTAGGGGGGTCCCCGAAAACCCGAAGTCTCTATCTGCAACCGTGTAACTTTTAGTTCAATAACAGACGGACAAACAGACAAACGACACAACTTAAATTGCAGTTTTTGTCTTTACGTTTTTGGGCAATAAAATGATATCTAATGCCGCAAAAAATATATCTTCGCTGCACAATAAAAGAATATCTTTCTTTCGAAGTTGATTTTCCAGTTAAGATCTCGCGATGGTGTGACAAATTCAATTGATCCATAATTCAATTTGCTAAATATATCAAAATTGTGATGAATTGAAAGAGTTTCGTGACTGCTCTTCGTGTTTCAATATTTTAACCCTATAGACTCCAATTTCATATTCTCCCATGGAGTTGATAAGCTTTATCTTATACGAAGCAATAAAATATCTTTCTCTCCCTCTGGACTTGTATCGCCAAATGTAGGTGACTCACAGACTTATGAGTCTTTTGGATGATAGAGACACAGAGATCATTGCATGCAGAGAAAAATCCCGAAGAGATCTCAATTGAGAGCATGGCCTCAAATATTACTCTCGATCGTCTCCCCGCAATTAGGAAATAGAGCTCTTTCATGTCTCGTTTGATCACTCATGATTACGCGTTTATTGGTGAGATCCTCCTTATTATCAGCGGTAGATATGCTTTGCATATAATTTGTGCCTCTGTGACTCTTCAACAGCGCGCAAAAGGTCAATTAATTGACAATTCCTACACGATGCCGCGCCGTTCCTCAGACATTCTCGCGGGAAGCCGAATTAAATTAGAATGAGAAAAGATCAAAAAGATGGTTTGAGATCGAGAAGCTGACGAGATCGTCCACTTGGGTAGACAAAGTCCATCAATCAGGGACCATGTCCACGGGTCTTTAGTCTAATTATCCACAATCAAATTGAATTTACATGATTGATTAAAAATTTGAACTGCTGACCTCCCGTCCATCGTGTATTGATGGAGGTACATAAATATAAGTGTGCAAAATGCATCTTGCTCTTTTGTTGAACTCTCTTGCAAGCGCGAACAATTGGAGAAGGTAGTCGTTTCAATTGACTCATTATCCCCAAGGACAGTAATTCAGCCACTAGAGAGCTCTACATAGAGAACAATGTCTCCATGTGTCGAGACTCTTAAATTGTTCAATTTAAATAAAAGAGAACATCTCATAAAAGTCTCATTTTTAGAACAAGAAAAGTCATCAATGCAATTTATCAATTAGATTTTTATTTATAATATTTCTTTTGTCGGGTCAATGGATTTTTTATCCAAAATGAGAGATTAAAGAAATAGTACAAAAGTCAACTTTTACTCTTCAGACTCACAGAATAAATTAATAAATAAAATTATTTTCGCTTCATGCATAAATTTTGCGAATTTGAGGACACAATATAAAGTTCAAGATTACGCTTCCAAAGTTCACAATGCCAACTGAGTGAATGTTAAAAGCGTTATCAATATAATTAACATTCACAAGAATAACACTTTCATTTTTTTCATGTTACGATTTTATTTAAATGCAATTAGTTATTTAGGAGGATTCATAAATATACAAATGATACCTATACTTAGAGGTTAAATTGATGTTCAATGTCTGAGTTAAACCACAATCACTCAAACGTGTTATGATTATTAATACTGTCTGGCAAGATTGGGTTAGTGATATTGAATTGATACGTTTTCCCGTTAATACAATAACAAAATTAGCATTAAAAGACATTGCATCTGTTTTGTCTCCGCACCAAGATCAATTAAAAACAATAATTCTTATTCAACGCCTCATCAGACATTTTAATTTTATAAAAAGCGCAAAAACAAACTGGTATTTCATACATTGTATTGCGTATGAGATTTACTATTTTGTTTTCTTTCTTGTTCATTAATATTTTGTTATAAGAATTTATGCTGCGGAATAATTTATTCGAGTGAATTTTGGCAACTTTACATCGTCATTCTCTTTATTCGTTACTAACGTTACTGAGAACAGTTCAAATTGCAATGTCCAAGTTAATAATGATAGTAAAACTGGTTCTTTGTGAGCTTCTGTACATAATGAATATTGCAAAAGAAAAACTCTATTGATAAATAATTTCCAGTGCATTTGCACTGATGAATCACAACTCATATAACTGAAGGGAAATCTTTCTCTCTAGAGTTTAAATTGCATTTCCTCTCAGTCTGTTGCCTGGGTGACATTTGAAGGAAATGCTGAGTTCGATTTCTCACTGATTGGATGCGAAGACAAATGATAAGAAAATGTGCCCCAGACTGACCTCTGCATTGACTTCAGGCATAGATACGAATAGAGCGAAATCTCATCTTTCACGCTTCTCCATCAAAAGACGATTCACAGCCACATGAACGAGTTAAATTATATAATAAAGCCATTTATTTGTGCTCTTGTTTCATTGCAGATCATGCAGATGACGGATTTGTTCAGCAAACAATGCTGCCTCGGCACGATAGGATTGATTTTAGCCGGTTTTGGAACCCTTTTCGCCATATTCTGGTTAGACTTTCTAGACACACAAATTACTAATGTAGGTCTTCCTGCTGATCTTCCCTCATTCAAAGTACAAAAAATACATTTTCAATTCTAATTTCAGGAATTAAAATTAGCACCAAATACTCGAACGTATGACACGTGGAAATCACCTCCGTTAGACATGAGTATAGAAATTTACCTCTTCAATTGGACAAACTACGAGGACTTTAGCAATAAGTCCACGAAGCCAATTGTTGAGGAACTCGGACCTTATGTTTTCCATGAGAAAACGGATAAGGTTGATATCATATGGAATCCAGAGAATTCAACTGTTAGCTTTGGGAAATTGAGTGTCTTCCATTTTGATGCTGAGAGGAGTAAAGGATCTCTCGATGATATCGTAACAACAGTTAATATAGTGGCTTTGGTGAGTATTAAGCAATATTATGGTACAGTCACACGGCTATAGTTTTGCCCACAAATTTTTGCAGTTTAATGCTCATTTAGACTATTTAGAGCATTTTCCAGTGGAAAATCATCAAATTTCTATTTACATACAGGTTCGTCTGTATTACTGAGGAATTTTTAAAAGAAATTTCTGCAAATGATCAATAGAAGTGCAAAAAATACCGTTGAGAACTAAAAAGCTCCTATAGGAGCCTTTCCAGTACTAAAAAACTCATATAACAACGATTTCAGTACTAAAAAACTCATATAAGAGCATTTGCAGTACTAAAAAGCTTCTATAAGAGATTTTTCAGTTCTAAAAGGTTCTTATAGAAGCCTTTCCAGCACTAAAAAGGTCCAGTACTAAAACACTCTTATAAGCGCCTTTCCAGTCTAAAAAATCTTATAAGAGTTTCTCCAGTACTAAAAAGCTTATATAAGAGCCTTTCCAGTACTAAAAAACTTTTGTGGAATCACTTCCATTACTCTATATGAGAATTAGAAGAAAACTCGCGGAAACCGTTGAATGAGCGCCTTTGTTCCCAGAGACTCCCCGGAACACCCAAAGTCACTCTCGTGTAACGTTCGAACTATCGGAACTACCCCTAAGGCCCCTAAGTAGCTGATGCTCCCGGTGGGCCGGCACCGCCGGAATGAGGGCGTTTTGCCATAAATAGGATAAATTTTTTCGCAAAACTCTTTTAAATATTCTTGATTAATGCAGAAAAAAATAGATATGGGTAAAAATTTGATGGTTTTCTACGTTTTCTACTAGAATTAGAGCATTTAAATATCATTTATGTAATTATAAGACTCTATTTTGCAAAACTATTGCCTTCTGAGATCTCTATTTGTGATCCTAATCAAAGATTAATTTATTTTCCCTCAGTCTGCAGCAGAAACTGTGCGCTGGAAGAATTATGTTGAGCAGAAAAAAGTCTCTATCGGATTGAATCTGTACAATGAGGAGATTCATGTGACAAAGACAGTTCGTGAGCTGCTCTTCGACGGCTACGAGGATGATCTCATTGAAATGGCCAAGGAGATGGCTGCCTTCTCCTCCGACATTGTTGTGCCTTTCGATCGTGCCGGCTATTTCTACATGCGCAACAACTCAGCAAGTCTCTTGGGGCGCTACAACATGCACACCGGGGCGGATGATATCTCCAAGATTGGCTCCATGGGAACCTGGAATTACGTCAGCAAGACGAAATTCTTCGAAGGCACTTGTGGGATGACCAATGGCTCGGCGGGAGAATTCTATCCGCCTCACTTGAGGAAGGATCAAGTGTCTTTCTTCTCGCCTGATATGTGTCGCAC
>CAKKOB020003014.1:0-10311 GCA_918844115.2 Phlebotomus perniciosus
CCATTGTAGCACACCAGCCTCGTTCTGGCTCATAAAGAGGACGGAGAACGAGCTATCTGTCACGAGAGGGAGCTTGGGATGTTGCGTCCCATGCGGCCTCAAGTCCATACAGTTGTTGAGAAAGGTTGCCAGTGTCGATCGGACTCTCAACGGGGGCGCACGTGCGTGGCAGATAGTTACGTCGTGGCCCTCTCTATAAGGATCTTTCATGAAAAGTTTTAAGTTTTCCGGGTTGGGCTTACTTCACCATTGACTTCAGACCGAACCGCAGGAATGTACACATAGAATTTATCGCAGAAGTCCTTATCCAAAACCATTTTATTGGCCGACTCAATAGTTTTGAATTCAATTCGTAACTTGTCTCTATTGACAGGATCGATCTTCTCTATCTCTGCATACTTCTTAAATAATTTCGCAGATACTTCAACAGACGGCAATGAATGTCTTTCTTTAGCTCTCAAATACACGAGATAGGGTTGTACTGCTCCTTTACCATACTTTTTCACTTTCACGGGAAAGATCTTTTCTGGATCAGAAACACCATCGGGCTGTCTCACTTCTTCATCCACATTCATTGCGTTCTCTTTATCTCCCTTCTCAGTCTGATTACGAATACTTGCGAAAAATTGCTGCAAACCTGACACACTAGGTAAATCACCAGAAGTAGGAACATTGTCCGGTAATGGTACATTATTCATAGCCATACTATTTTGCCCGTGTGTGTGTGTGTACACACGGGCAGACTGTCCCCCACTCGGCTCACCCAACTCGACCGGTTTGTGTCTGTGTACATGTACACTAATACTCACAAAAACCTCAGTTGACTTTCAGCCGCCCTCGAGGGCAGATCTCCCACAGCTCCCAAAAAATATTAAAAATACCCAATTCCAACACCAAAAACCCAGAAAAATAAACAAGAAATAAATACTAACTAACCTAAACCCCAAAATGCAAAGAAAACAACCACCATAAACCAAGAAAAAAGCCAAAAAATCGCTAAAAAGTTCCACTTCTATCGGAGCACAAGAGATGTGTTCCTGTGGGAAGTTGCGGTCAGATGGTGGTTTTTAAAGTGAAAAGACGGCGGTTGACCTTTTTTGAATCTCCTCTATTCAGTTCACATACAACGTTTCGGAGGTATTTTCCTCCTTCCTCAGGTCTGTAATTGACAATGTTTGGATTTGTAATTATGGAAAAAAGGGTGTACAGTGGGTTGTGGATGGGGGTTTCTTACATGGATCAAATTTGGGGGGATTAAGTCAGTCAGCTTCGCGTTACTTTTTTCACTGGGTCTCACTCTGCACATCAGGACGGTCCACTTCGGAGTTTGGACTTTGGAGTTTCTACGGACTTTGGACTCCGAAGTGGACCGTCCTGATATGCAGAGTGAGACCCAGTGAAAAAAGTAACGCGAAGCTGACTGACTTATCCCCCCAAATTTGATCCATACCTGAGGAAGGAGGAAAATACCTCCGAAACGTTGTATGAGAACTGAATAGAGGAGATTCAAAAAAGGTCAACCGCCGTCTTTTCACTATTATTAAGATATTTAATTAAATAGAGGTTTGGTCCCATTTGGTTGAAAAATGTGACGAAAAAACAGCCTTGTTTGAAAGTGCCCCACATGTGGGGTGCCTTAAAACTGCTATCATCACGTGGAAAATTTTATTTTCAGAGAACGAGCTAAACAATTTTTTAAAACCTATATCCAGGGGTAACTCATAGGCTATGCAGAGTTCCAGTACTGTTTGCTGTCTTTCCGCAAAACTGTTTCGACCAAAATCCTGAAATTTGTGTTTGAAACTGCCCCGCTCTCCCCTACGGTTTTTTAAATAAATGCTCTTAAAATTGATTTATTTTATAATTTTGCTGAAAACTTTATTTTTTTTTTAGAAAGCTTCGTATCTTGGATGCCCCTTGAGAGTATTAATTCAGCAAAATGTATTTCGTCTAAGAAACCTTGCTAGAGGCAGAAAAATCTTAGCACAAAAAACTTAATCCCATTAATGGAAGTCCAATCAGTGAATTTTTTTTTCTTTCGTGGCTTGGTTTCTGCAATGTTCAGTATTGTTGAAAAAAAAAATGAGATGAGCTCTAGATAGATCTTAATGAAACACCATTCCTGGGTCAGAAGGAATTGTCCTGATTAATAAAATTCAAGATGAAATAGCAAAATGTATTTACCTATTACTTAGCTATTAATTAAAAACATTAAATATCTATTCCTGAATGCTTTTGTGTAAGATAAATTCTTTGCTATTTTTCCTCTCGAAAATCAATACATCTAATTTTGAGATGTTAAAATGAAATTAAATTTATGTTTTTGCATTTCACCTCTTAAGAAATTGAAAGAATGAAATTGAATCGGAACGATGTCAATCTTAAAAGGGAAGAGAGTTTTCTTGGAAAATCCATCAATAAATTTAATATTTTCTTCGCATTGGCACAGCTTAAATATTCCGATGAAGCAAGAAGTGAGTAAGTACATATTAGGGAAAATTCTATCCATTTGCAATAAACCATCGTGAATGTGAAACCTCCTCCTTGTACTATTTTCATCCCAATTGAGGGAAGAAAAGCCGCACACTCACCATGAGGATCAGATGCCCAATTTTCAGGAACTTTAAAGAGAGGATTTTCCTATATGAAATGGGATTATTTTTGAGAAATGTATTTCCCATGAACATCATTTATATATGATAACAATTCATGTTTATGCCATAAAGTAAAATTGTACATATTAAAAAGTGTCTGCAAAGTTGAACTCTCTCTTGTTGATATTTTCAACATAACAACATGGAATATGACGTTTTGATTGCTGCTGGATTATCTTTCAACTGCACTGAAGATTAATATTTTGAGATGCAAGTTGAGAAGCGCTACTTTTCTAACTAACCGTAGCTTGTCGAAACCATAATTTTAAACTTAAAGCAATTGCGGATGGTTTAGATACTTCACAAATTGACTTTCAACTCACTCCTCTTGAAAAGCGTATATAAACTCAATATTTACCCTTGTGGTTTATGTGGCCGGGATTCTGAAAAGTTTCCCATGGAAAATAACCACCCATCAGTTTGTACATAGTAATACAATTTAATTACACTAGAACGCAAATAGATTGATTTATGATGATGTTCACTGCTCATTAATCGATGTATTGCAGGTACGATTATACCGGAAAATTTGATTAATGACTAATGGTGACCCACAGTTACCACCGCGATTTGTAGTAGAGATATAATTTTAATAAGATAAGCAATAATCACTTGATCGTAAAAAGGTTTTGTCTAATGAAAATTGCCGATGATTTGTAATTAAATTAGCATTTGTTTTGATCATTTTTAGAGTCCATGCATTATCCATTAATGCATTCAGGTATATCAGATTTCTAAGCCTAGGTTTTTGTCATTAATTTACGAAAAGTTTAATTAGAGTGAAATGTTTGAACTTTGATGGTCCCATGATAATCAATCACAGGGAATATTACTCCTCCGCACAGTTTTGCATTTATAGTGTTGCAGAGTGGTTTGCCAACATTATGAAAACACCCAAATTGCGCGTGAATTAAACATTTGACCCACAATCTCGATCCACCATCGACTCATTTTCTACACGCTTGTGCCTCATATTCGGTCGTTTGACAATGATTATTGGTGCACATGATGATGTTTTGGATGACTCAAAATATCCCCCTTTTCCCGCGCCCCATGTTGCTAAATCGATTTTCCCCAGGATTATCACATTAGTTCCGTGGCTCTACTTCCAAAATACTCTTGCATATCTGCATAACTTACCCAAGGTTCAGTCACTTGAGAGACTTGAGAAGATTGTCCATACGGAATAGAAATGAAATGTTAAAAAACTAAAGAAAAAAAGGAATTTAAAAAAGGAAAATTAGCAATATCAAATATTTAAAACAGAAAAAAGTCATTTATGAACTTATTTAATTGGAGAACTTGAATTCCACGAGGAATTACGCATGAAAAGGAAAATTCTATTTGATTTCCTGATATGGAGATTTCGATATATAGGGAATTTCCATAAAGAATTACCGTTCTTATTTTTGCGTGAGGGAAATTTCCTTGAGAATTCCCAATGGAATTCTGTAAGAAAATTCCTTACAAGAACTAGGAATATTCATGTAAAAGTCGCACGACAGCAAGATTTCTTTAGAAATTTTCTTAATAGTCCTTCGAAAAAGTAGAAACTGAAGTTTATAGGTGAATAACAAAGGAAGGTGTTCAAATTTTTGTCCAGCGATTTATCCTTGTCACATTTGCATGTGCAATGTGTTATATTGCTAGGATTCTGAGGATTCTTGAATGTGCGATAACCCTCTGCATTTACAACCACCGCAATGTTACACGATTTGAAACCGCGTGGAAATGGTTTAATTGATGATAGCAATTTATTTTGTTCCTCCTGATTTTTCACCATCCTTACCCGCCAGAAATCAACTAAATTATTCCAATATGTTTGGGTTGATAAGTTCAAATGAAAATATTCAATGTGTGATTCATATTGAACATGCAAAGTGCTCCCATGAATTCTCTCCCTTGGCTGATTTTTGCCAAACAGACCCATTTAATTAAGGTCTAGTTTTAGCAAATATTTGCTGATAATTCGAATGATGAGTAAAATATTAAACATTGATCGGAAATTGACATTAAAATGTTAGATTCAGGGAGAGTTTTCTCTGATGATTAAAATTGGGAACATTAGAAAAGGTTTTTATTAGGTACCTAAAATTTAACATGGACGTTCCATGTCAGTAAATATCACCTGAGGGAATTTCCTCTGTACCTCTTTCCTGCGCTCCACCTGAAAGATTAGTTTTGTGGCGACAGAATGGCTCTAATATGCTTTCAGAGCATCATCTCTAGAGAAATGCGGATGTGCTGATGTATTTCCCAGGATGCGATTCACCCCGGAGAAATGCACCAGACGTGAGCCCCATTGCTATACCCTAAGGCTGCGTCACCTGTTGACATTCTCTAGATATACGCTGGAATACACATACAGTTAAGGAAATTCAATTAGGAGCAGTTGTATTATATAATCCATATAAGATTTTGTAATTAAGGATTTATCGCCTGTTCAATGACCATTATATGAGGCCAAATACTGATATGTTGCAGTTTAATCGAATTATAAAATATCATTGATTTACTAATTTATTCAGCCTCAGGCTATGATAGTCATAACTAATGCTCTTTATGAGCTTTGGAATGAGAAAGCTCCACATAATGAAAAAAATATTAGTATAATTCCTATAAATAATCCATAAAAGATTTCAATGGAACAGTCATTGGATTTCTATGTGAAAGTCCCATAGGAGTAATCCAAATAGATTCTAGAGTTTTAATAAACCGTTTTATTTTAGCCCTTAACTCTTGTTTATAGTATTTTTTAGTATTATTTAATTTTGTGCTTTTTATTAATTAATTAAAATCTTCACGTGATTTCTCTTAACAGTTTTGAGGTGTAGTTAGAGAATCAATATTTGCATGGTTGTTTTGCTCTCTGAGGTTGAATGTCAATAAAGACTAAAATTATGCCAAAACTCTGTGGGTTTCAATTACGAGCAAAGTCCAATCATTACTTTATCTCTGTTTTCTCAGTAGCTGCATCTAAACTAAGCGCCGCAAAACCACAAGCAAGACCACTAATTTCATAAGATTCTGAGAATTCAATAACATTATGTGGATACGAGTGTGGATAAGACCATTGTGTTCCCCGGAATAATTTTTTGATAACAATCATATTTTTGAATATTGAATAAGTTTTTTTGTGTAATTTTTTAATTAAACTTTTGTATATCCTTTATTTCAAAATGCAATACCTATTGATTTATTTAACAAATTTCATTTTCGTCATTTTGCAAATACCTAAAATTCGTTATGAAAAAAAAATCAACTCGTTCAACTCTAATTAAATAAAAACAAACAATGAAAACATGTAGAATTCGTGGATCATTATTTCATTTCATCAAACAAGTAAAAAAATATTAAATTACGAATATGTTCTTTATGTTTGTAAATCAGAAAAAAATCCTTTTTCACTCTTTAAATTTCCAACGTATTAATTTGCCGTGATGCGTATGGTTTTTTATGATAGTTCAACTCCTCATTAATTAATTAAAGTTATCAGGCTTTACGGTCAAATTGACACATTTTTATTAATGTGGAAAGTTCTTTTTTGCCATTCGCATCAATCAGTCAATTAATTGCAAATACCGTTGTAAAGCAACTCACCAGCGAAATTGGTGAAAATTATGCTCTTCCAGTTAGTCAAACAGAAAATTGCATCCTGTCCCTGCTGACTGCGAGCAGAAATTGTGTGTATAGAGAAGTAAATATCGATGTGGAAATTGATATGGTTACCTTCCACATAAAATAATTGACCAATTATTGTCATCAGGATCAAACGCAATACAATGTGTGTAATTCTGTTGCTTTGGCCAAAGAGAAAGAGCGCTACTATAGGTCTATTTCACGCATATTAATTATATCGTTTGCTTTGCTGATTTTAATTGGGGACTTTTCCAATACTTTCTACTACATGATTATAGCTCAGCAAAAGGAAAACAAAGCCAATAAATTGTTTAAAATTCCCACCAAATTTGTTTGCAACATAATTGATTTACCATCCTCCGGATGTATGGATAATGACAATGGATGTGTTAAAGATAAATTGCTATAGTAACAGAGAGCTCTCTCAATTGGGTTATTTTAGTCTTTAATCAAAGCGATTAAAGCTATAAAGACTACTGAATATAGGGGAGAGCGGGGTACTTTCAAACAGGGGCAGTTCAAACAAGTCTTTTTACTGGCATGTTTTTGGAGCAGGAGAGACTAACTACCATGATATCGATGGGGTAGTGGAGGTGCATCTATGCTAAAATAGTCATCCTCGTGTTTGTATTCTCAATATTTCTTTATCTATATATAAAGCCAAGTGTGCATATCTGAATTGGCCTGATCACCCCTAAACCATTAAATCTCGACCGGACGTGACTCCAGGAGTCCGAAAATACCCATCTCCAAAATGTTTGTGTGTGTGTGTGTGTGTGCGTTACCTCATCACGGCCAAACCGCTGGACCGATCGGGCTGATTTTTGGTATGGGTACTGAGGGTACCTCCGGTCGGGTTTTAGGCTATAGGAGAACTGCCCCCACCTCCTCTATCCGGTACCTCCCATACAAATTTACCACTTTTTTCAACATTTTCGACTTTTTGGCCACTAAGATGAAGTGCTATCGGGTGGCGATGTATGGTGGAGTTGGTCAAGGTAGAGTTCCCTATAACCCTATGCCATAGGGGATAGCCCCGTTCCTTCCTATGTATGGTATGGCTGCCATACAAATTCCAGTATTTTTCGGACAATTTCGACTTTTTCACTACTAAGATGAACTGTTAGCGGGTCATGATGTATGGTGGAGTTGGTCAGGGTAGGATCCTCTATAACCGTAGATTATAGGGGATAACCCCCTTCCTTCCTGGGGTATGGCTCCTATACAAAATTACCCCTTTTTTCAATATTTTCTAATTTTTTACCACAAAGATGAAGCGCAAACGGGTTATAATGTATGGTGGGATTACTTTTGGTAGGGTCCCCTATAACCCTATACTATAGGGGATAAGCCCGTTCCTTTCTATAGTATGGCTCCCATACAAATTTACAAATTTTTCAAACATTTTCAACTTTTTCAATACTAAGAATGAGCGCTAGCGGGTCATGATGTACAGTAGAGTTGGCCAGGGTGGAGTCCCCTTGTTCCTGCAGTATAGGGGAGTCTGTTCTCACGTTATTTGTAAAGCATCTCATACAAAGCTGCGGAAGTACCAAGTATTTTGTAACTTTCGCCAACTTTGAATTTTAAAGAATTTGGCCACTTTTTGGTTGCTAATTTCAATCTAATGATTCTAACTAAGTAATTTCAGTAAGTAAATGAAAATTTCGGAAAATACTCAGGATAAAATCCTTTCAAGCCATTTACCGAGTCCTCCTTTTTCTTTTTCTTTCTTGCAGTAATGAAAGACAAAAAAATAGGCAGAATATTAGTTTAGCAAGCATAAGTCCTCAGGTAACTTTAAACATAAACACTGAGGATAGTCTAAACCGGTAGGCTAGCTTAAAGCTTTAGGCTATAGCTTGAAAGTTAAAACTATAACAGCTTAAAACTTAAGATTTGAGAGTAGATTATAAAATAAAATTCACTTTGTTCAATATTTGAAGCTAATTTGATAGTGTGAATGTTCTTTAAGTCTAATCAATTTCAAAATGTGTAAAAATTTATTTTCCATTTTACAAGATATTGATTTCTTAAGAGAACTTTAATCCTCAACACAACATTGATCAAAGTATTTATACAAATTTGCAAGACTGGATATAAAGAAGCCAATTTGTGATCGTAACTGTAACTATATAGGAATTTTGTTGACTTTCAGCTCGTCAATTTTCACCCATCTCAATCCAATGTCTGTGACGCTCACAGTTTCAACAGTCCCATCAAGCAAAATGCTCCCCAGCATCGCAATAATGTAGTTCAGAGGCTTTGCCTCCAACCCCCAAGGTTCCAACCCTTCCCAAAAGAAACCCCGTGTAACCTGTATGGCGCTGATAACGGAAAATATGGTGGATGATTGCCAGGGTGAGGAGGCTGCTATGAAGAAAACCCATCAGACGGGAGATGGAGGTGGAAATCAGGAAAAGTTAATGAACCGTAAGTTATACGGAATTCCTTCAATGGAAAACATGAGACAATATTAACACGTTTTATGTAGCCTTTTTTTGTGAGACAATTTTCTCAGAAATTTTCCCTTCGTCACTCGCACAAGCTTTCAAATCAACACGCGTTTCAAACACACAGTGTCTTTCTAAGGCACGATTCACGGCGGGAAAATTCTCCTCCATTAACAACGTACAACCATGGAATTTTATCGCTTTAGAATTTATTCAGCTTAAAAGATGGCGAAGAGATTAGCTAATGGGAAAAAGGATAATCGTGTCCTGAAAATTTCCAACAATTAGCAATTCAATCCTTTCATGACATCTCGTGTTCGATGAAAATGCAATTCTTTTCCACACCTTCTTTCCTCCATTTATTACATTATATCTTGTTGAAGAAAATCACATCATTATCGCTTCCATTCGACTTGTTCGCAATGATTAGGAATCAAAGAGATAATCCCGTGGTTGCTGTTAATTCACTGAACATTGGGTTAATATCCCGGGGAGGGGTGGAAAATCTTACAATCATCTCGGTGATTTAGCGCTCAGGGCAAAAAGTGTATAGTTAATTAAAGGAAGAAATTTATTCCCATCAGTGACAATTTTGCCCTTTTATATGACACGCAATTATATTTACTTCTTGGATTTCTCTTGCTTCCACCTTTAGACATGCTCAAGTTTTAATTGGCTTCCAACGCGGCACCAAATCCAGGTCATTTTGGGGGGTGGTAAAAGTTGCTCTTGGGTGTTTTGTGTTTAATTGAAATGACGACACCTGTGTTTCATTTACCCGTGGCGTCATTTTTCGCGCGGGGTTGGCGGGGAAAGTCAATAAAAACGCGACACCTGCTTCTTCGTATACCCTCCATGTTATAATTTATGTTAATTATTCAATCTCACCCGAGCGTTGACTCCTGCTAGGATACCTCGAGGGGCGAGCCTGTATTGGAAATCAGCTTGTGTTTATTATTTATTGTATTGTTATTATCTGTGAATTACAATAAATAATCGACACCCGGCGGGTGAAATAAAGTGCTGCTCAATAAATTCCATGTCTGGGGTAAGAGAAAATTGTGGAAAGGACACGCTTCAGACGCTTCTGCCAGGAAATTCAATAGCACTCAAGACACTGTGAGAGAAATATTATCAATTTTCTCGCTTTATTGTGCCTCAACTGCCGGAAGCGCCGAAATGACTGTAGCATTTGAGGTAAGATGGAAATGTGGGAATATTTTAGTGCATCACGATGGATTAATTTGTAATTTCTATTCAAAATTATATATGTATTCTTATTATACATTCTGGAAAGTTTGTGCAATACTAATAAGGTACAAGATAAGGTATTAAACTAATCCACAAGTTGCAAGATAAAGAATCAGAAATGACGGTTAAATTTAAGAAATATACATAAAAGCAATTTATTAATAATACATATTATACACACAGAAAACAGTAGGTGTAAACCTCCATATAAAAGTTCAAAAAGTAGGTGTTGTCTGCCATACCAAATTTAACACCTAAATCAGGCAACGCCAGTTAGGTGTTGTTACTACACTCATGGCCGTCGGAGGAGAAAT
>CAKKOB020003015.1:0-10306 GCA_918844115.2 Phlebotomus perniciosus
TTGGAATCTCGTGAGCAAAAGTAAGATATTCTTCTGATCATAATATCTCCCCCTTGATTTGTAATGACAAATTAAATGATTAGGGATTATCCTACTAAACGATTCTGTAAATGGAAATCCATTAGGAATTTCGTGGGAAAGTTCATCTTAATTATGATAATTTTCACATGATTTTTCCAAGATTTATCGAAAATCTTCTTTAATTCCCAAAGATAAAGAGTAAAACCTTTTAAAAGAATTTTAAAACCGACTTACTTGCACAAAGGTGTAAATTGAGATGTCTCCAAAGCCGAATGCCTCAATCTTGACTGATGTTTGGAATCTCGTGAGCAAAAGTAAGATATTCTTCTGATCCTTGAGAGTCATTTCGTACCACTTGGTGGTATAAAGCGCCTCTGAGATGGCCTCTGAACTATTCTGCAGAAGTTGCCCAAAGAAGCAGAGGATAAAGATCTCTCCCAACACTATTACAGCACATAACAAGGCCATTACGAGATTCACATTAACAGATTGAAACATAAATAAAATGGTGCAAAGGTATAAAATGATTGTTATCATTTTATGGAAATAAATGTGCCAGAAACTGCCCAGCAATTCCTTCGTGTTCATCGTAACGATTTGATGTACTTCGTAGATGTTTTTCAGGAGTTTGCTGGAATCTTTCTTGGTGATTTCTGAGTCATCCAGTTGCCTAATTAACTCCACAATAGCTCTATTTTCACCTCGAAAGTAACAGATGATTATCATGATAATACAATCTACTCCCATCACCAAGTAAATAATTGCAAAGTAGAGAGTAATTTGGTAGATGATGTTTGTGGGATAAAAGAAAATATTGCTCCGAGGAATCCCAGGGATTAGGAAAAGCATCGGAGAGGAGAAGTTCGATTGATACAGGTCAAAGCAATTGATTATGACTCCTCCGCCAGTGATAAAAGTTAAAAAGAATCTAAAATTTAATAAAAAGGAAAAAAGTCAAAATTGTCTTTGAAATTTCATGCAAAAAAAGACGCACTTTGTATATTTTAGTCCATTTTCAAGATTCTCTTCGAGATGTTTCTTTCTCACTTCAGCAGTTGGGGATTCATCAGTGGTTAGAAAATTATCAAAATAGGAGAACATTTTTAGAAAGGCTTTCTTGTAGAATATCATCATGAGAAAGTACACAATCAAACACTGATAAGTTCCAATTAAGAAGACAATGTTGAAAGCCAATTGGAGAACATTATTCAATTCAACCACAAAGATAAGATTACTCATGATGCAGAATTGGCCAAATATCAGTATCACTGGATATCCAAATAATTTCACAATATTGAGAAACGAGCAAGTTGTATAATCCGGTATAAACTCAAAACGGAATATTTTGAAGAAAGTCAAAACGATTTTCTTGAGCTGATTATGCTGATCTCTCATCATCTTATTGAATTCTTTGTGAAAACTGTGAGTTTCATATCTGATTCCTCTGCTTTATATGGTTTTTTCTTCTCAATTCTTTAATTCCTTTATAAAATATTTCTGTCTCTGTATAGAAAGTTTGTAGACAAATTTTGGGTTTGATAGAAGAAAAGAAGGATGTTCTCAAAGTTTAAAAATGAAATATCATATAATTTGCCAGAAAAAGGTAACAATCAAATTATTATCCAACTCTTGCCTCTAACAAGAATATCTTGAGAACATTCTGTACCTAATCTATAATTTATAGGGATCAATTGATTCATCGAACTTGCAGAAGAGTTAGAAAAATTAATGGTTTTTGCATTTTTTACATTCATTTGCTAAATTATATAAAATTTAAATATAAAATGGAGACACATGTCACGTAGAAGCAAACAATAATAATTTAACAGACCTTTAAAGAAATCTTTTGTTTTGATAATTTCTCAAACCAAACTTTTCTACATATAAAATTCAATGAAATATGCGTATGAATATCGCCAATAGCGTCACTTCTTAAGCGCTAGAATTCAATAGAACTCTTCGTTATACATTATTTCCAAGAGAGAGTTTTAAGAAATCAGTAGAAGGAGTTAGGGTCTCATTCCATATTCTTGACAAATTATTTTTAAATTCAAATAGCATATTCAGTCGTATGAGAAAGTTTCTATATTGAAAACAATATTAGAGACACAATAAATTGTCTCTATGGATACTTTGAGGAGTCAGAGAGGATACTTTCCTCGAGATATTTCTTTAACTATAGAAGAACTTCCTGATTTGCATATAAAATCAGGAGAACTTCTTCAAATATTACTTTAAAAAATGTTGGAAATACAAATGTCTCTAATCCCAAAAGTGGTTTCGTAGTTCTCTGGAAGTAAAGTGTTCTATTAATTCTGAAGACATTCATACCTCCATTTGGTCATATATATATATGTAGCAATAGTCTCTGAAAAAGTTTGAAGAACTTTCATGAATAAGTTGAGAAATAAGAAGTTTTCCTGTGAGAACCATCATTGGCAACAAACGCTGTATCTTACTTGTGTTGGAAGATGAATAATCGTCGATAATTTTACATGAATCATACTTTTTTATTTCAATTAGAGAAAATTAAGTTAATAAGAAAAATTAAAGTGTTCTAAATATATATTTGAGAAATATGTCTTAGAATATTTTCAATATTACATATAGTAGCGTGTTCGTGCATTATATCTTTTAATTTCATTCAGAAAAATTTAGATAATATTTAGATGAAAAGTTGTAGCTTTCCAGAAGCTTTTTCCTACTGAAAAACTGTGTACGCAATGCTGGCGTAAGATGCAGCTGCTTTTGTGATCTACCATGAGGAAAAAAGAAAAGTTAAGGTTTTATAATATTTATATATATTTAAAACAAAATCAGGCATATAAATAAAACTATTTTGAATACTTACCTGAACAAAAGTGTAAATAGAAATGTCTCCAAAACCGAATGCATTAATCTGCACTGGTCTCTGTAGCCTCATGAGCAAAAGCAAAATGCTCTTTTGATCCTTGATATTCATTTCATACCATTTGGTCATATAAAGTGCTTCTGTTATAGCTTCTGAGCTGCTCTGAAGAAGTTGTCCGAAGAAGCACAAAATGAAAATTTGTCCAAACATCACGAACAAGCAGATAATACTGATAAAAAGTATGTCCCTATTGGATTGCAAGGTGAAGAGCATAACGCATAGATAGAGAGTAATTGTGATGAGTTTGTGAAAATATATATGCCAATAACCATTGAGAATTTCCTCGACAATTGATGTAGTTTCTAAATGTATTTTGAGAATAATTTTAAGAATTTTACTAGCAATTTCCTGACTTATCTCAGGCTCCTCGTCTCTTTGAGAATGTGGAGGCTTCTCGAGATTTTCAACAATTTCAGCAATTGCTTGATTTTCACCTCGTAAGTAACAGATCGTTATCATAATCATGCAATCGGTTGCAATGGCCATTTCAACTACAATTAAGTAAAGTATAGTCTGAAATAAGATGTGAACTGGTCGGAAGATAAAACTATTTGGAGAAATTCCCGGGATGAGAAAGAACATTGGAGTTGTAAAATTTGATCGGTATAAGCAATATCCAGTGAAAACGGATGCAAAGAGCGCAGATGATGCCAAAAATATCCTGCAAAATATTTTACGTTTAAATAGAGAAAAATAAGGTGGGGAATCTAAACACTCACTTTGTAATTTTGAGAGCCACATCAACATTATCTTTGAGATGTTTCTTCTGGATTTTGATTGCAAAGTTGTCGATCGAATTAATCAATTTATCAAAATAATTAAATACTTTAAGATACGAATCTTTATAAAGGATCATTATTAGGATATGAACCATTATACACTGATACATCCCAATGACGAAAATTATCAACATGGAAAACTCAAAAATATTATTACCGGAAATTTCAAACGTAAGATGCCAAATAATGCAGAATTGGCTGAATATCAGGATCAAAGGAAATCCGAGAATTTTAATTTTATTAATAACATTCCACGGACTGTCTGGTATGAAGTCAAATCTCCAAATTTTGAGGAAGATTAAAACTATTTTCTTTAGCTGATTGTGATGATGTTCCAACATTTTGACGACTAATCCTCTGTGGAGCTTTCATTGGATTATTATTCAAGAAAACGTATGAATATCTTAGTATTTAATTATTCTCTCATTATTTGAGTATAGGGTTAAAGAGAGTATGCTTAACTTATTCTTATGTAAGTTTAGGATGATGACACTCTTTTTTTGGATAAATTCCAACAATCGTCGATTTTGCTTCGATAAAAATCAGTGGAATTTGATGGTCCAATTCAAATGATTACTTTTCCTTAAACTTAGATTAAGCAGGATGATATGTAAGTAAAATATCCCACAATTGGTGAATTTTGCATATAGTAAAAGACTAAACAAAATTAATATTTTACGAAAATCTTTGGTAAAATCCAAAAAGTTTTGTTCCAAAGAAATTTCGTCAAATTTTCAGATATTTTATTGCACAAACTGTATACAAAATTTAAGCCTATATGTTCTTAAAAGCCCAACTTGTGGTACCACCACCCTAATCATATTTAATATTAATTGGAGTAAAAGAGAAAATAATAACTGAGATAAATAGCTGAGAATTTTCTAAGATAATTACTACAACTACTGTAGGTAACACTGTCACGTGTGATTTAAATTTCAATCAGAAATTCTAGATAAATTTTTAATGAAGAGATTGTGTAACCCATTCTATTATATAATCCTTCTATTGATTTTATTTTAAATATATGTGAGCCGTTTCCTTATGAAAAACTTTTTTTATGATCTAGCGTAAGACGCTGCTACATTTTGTGATCTTTGTGATGAATTCCTATCATTTTTACGATAAATCCGCTGTGGTGAGGAGCTTTCATAGCATTATTTCAAGAAAACACGTGAATTACCTCTTTATTTTATTAATATCCTATTAAAATGTATGACAATATGGTTGAATTCCCAAGAAGTATTGCCAGTGAAATTTATTATATAATTAATCACAATTATAAGCTGAGAAAAGGGAAAGGAAACCTGCAAAGTTCGTATATAAACACTAGCTTTTTTGAATAAGAAAAGCTATAGATAAATATTAGTTTGATTTTGCATATTAAAATCTTTTTCTCTTAAGTATTAACAAAGGAAAATATTTATTGATTTTATTTATTGCCCCGACAACGTAAAGGCAATATTACAATCCAAATTGCGCCGTTCGTCCATTACTCTGTCTAATATATAGATCTGAAGGTCACATAGTTGCAGATACATATATGTAGACTTTGGGTCTCTAAAGTCTACCCAGGGATCAGGATCAGGTCCCTCATCCCCAGATTCTAAGTGCCGGTGCACTCCACAATATCTCATCTTTGCAATAACTTTTTGAAATATAATTGAGATGTTTTCTACTGGAAAACTGTGTACGCAATGCTAGCGTAAGATGCTGCTGCCTTCGTGATCTATATCATAAGAAAAATTACGGCTTTATAATATATTATATAATACCTATATTAATTAAAAAGACAATTATTCCTATGATTGTTTTAACAAATAAAACTATTTTGAATACTTACCTGAACGAAAGTATAAATTGAAATGTCTCCAAATCCGAATGCATTTATCTGGACTGGCCTTTGCAGCCTCATAAGCAAAAGCAAAATGCTCTTTTGATCCTTGACATGCATTTCATACCATTTGGTCATATAAAGTGCTTTTGTTATAGCTTCTGAGCTGCTCTGAAGAAGTTGTCCGAAGAAGCACAAAATGAAAATTTGTCCAAAGATAACAGACGAAGTGGTAATAACGATAAGAGTAAAATCCTTATTGGATTGCAAAATGAAGATCATGACGCACAAATAAAGAGTAATTGTAAAGAGTTTGTGAAAATAAATATGCCAATAGACATTAAGTATTTCCTCGACACTTGATGTAATTTCTAAATGTATTTTGTAAGCAATTTTGAGAATGTTACTCTGAATTATCTCGGGTTTCTCGTCTCTTTGAGAATGTCCTTGCTCATGCAAAACATCTACTAAAATTGAAGGCTTCTCCAGGTCATGAATAATTTCTACAATAGCTTGATTTACACCACGAATGTAGCAAATAGTTATCATAATCATGCAGTCTGTTGCAATAGACATTCCAACTAATTTGAAGTAAAGTACAGTCTGGAATAGGATGTGGACTGGTCGAAAGAAGAGACTACTTGGAGGAATTCCAGGAATAAGGAAAAGCATTGGAGATGTAAAATTAGAACGGTATAACGTGTATCCAATGAAGACGGATCCAAAGAATGCAGATGATGTCAAAAATATCCTGCAAAATAATTTTAGTCACTTCACGAAAAAAATATGAGGTAAGGAATTTAAATCTAAACACTCACTTTGTAATTTTGAGAGCCACATCAACATTATCTTTGAGATGTTTCTTCTGGATTTTGATTGCAAAGTAGTCAATCGAATTAATCAATTTATCAAAATGGGTAAACAACTTGAGATAAGAATCTTTATAAAGGATCATTATTAGGATGTGAACCATTATACACTGATACATCCCAATAACGAAGATTATCAACATGGAAAACTCAAAAATGTTGTTCCCGGAAGTTTCAAACGTGAGATGCCAAATAATACAGAATTGACTGAATATCAGGATCAAAGGAAATCCTAGATTTTTGATTTGATTAACAAGATTCCACGGACTATCTGGTATAAAGTCAAATCGCCAAATTTTGAAAAATATTAACACAATTTTCTTGAGCTGATTGTGATGATGTTCCAACATTTTGACGACTAATCTGACTGTGAGGCATTACACTATTTATATAATATTTCTCTTTTGATTCAACAATATCAATATAGAAATTTGTTGGTGTGAGAAATGTGATCGGAATTAAATATTTAAAGGAGCTTTTAAAGAAAAATTGACGACGAACACCTGTCTTGTTGAAGGATATTTATTAGTTGTGAAATGGTTGTATCACAAGAAACTTTAGCTGCACTCAAACATTATGAATCATACACAACTGACCCAGAAAAACTCACAACCTGCGAATTAAAGATTTATTTATTTGCATTTTTACAAAATTCAAAACTTTTGTGATTTCTTGGATTTCTCTAAAAAGCCTCTTATATAATTCAAAAAAATAGTGCGAGAACTTTCACCAAAAGTCTTTTTTCACGTCCCTTTCACTTCTTATTAGTATTCCTGTTGACCTTTCTCTTCTCAATGAGTCCCTGATCCCGGAATTTCGTCCGAATATAGTGATAAGCGTGATAGAGTTTACCCTTACAGAGAGTCTTATTGGTGCCTGGACAGAAGTAAACCAGAGGATCCTCGTCCGGGAAGAGTTGCTGGATGACGTGGGAAATGTGTATTAAGGCGCCCCTGCCTAGCCTGGAAAATACTCAATCATTTCCATTCACAATCGATTTTACGATTGGGAAATGATTAATTTTAAACTTACTCGAGTTTGCAATTCCTATTCATAATCGATCCGATTATCATGTTGACCAAAGTCTTTCGGTCAGCATTAAGCAAGGGCGCGCGCTCTTTTTGCTTCTTAAGCAGCGTCAGGGAATGTTCCCTTACCATATCCAGCAGCTCATACTGGTTGATGAGCCAATCATATTTGCCGTAAATGAGATTGTAATCAGTTTTTGGATTTTCAGTTTGTTGGACAGTTTCGATAGTTTTCACTTGCTCAGGGAATTTCTCCCACGACATGGATAAAGGGTCTTCAGTGAGATACGAGTTGTCCTGCTCGATTTTGATTTCGTCTATGAGAATATCTAAAACGAAAATGAAAAGAAAAAACTTTCATGTTTTTTTGAAAAAATAATGTAAAATCATTTTTTTTTTAAATTTGATCAAAAGTTTTCTCTAATTTCAATTTCAAAAAACAAACTCTTTTTTTAATTTTTTAAAGTTTATTTCAAATTGATTTAACAACTATATTGGAACTTGTCTAAAATGTTACAAATCTTTATTTCAAGGTAATAATTTTATTATAGATCTAAGGGATAATTGGATATTGGTTGAAATGTCATGAAAAATATGTAACCATTTATAAAAAATCAAAAAAAAATTATACATTCTTAAATATTCGTTCTCTGCTAGCTAAATTTCTAACTCGTCTTTTATAAACTAATTTTTTTTAATGGTTTGTCGCAGTTCAATATTTAGAATTTCAAGTTACTTTACTTTGAGTGCGACTAAAATGTAAGAAAAAAAAGATAGAAAGAAGTATTAAAAATATTTTATTATAGTTTAAAAGAATTTTGAAAAAAGAAATCTTTAGAAAAAAATCAAGTTTTGTGATCAATTCTAAGGCCATTTTTTGCAAGAAATAAATAAATCAACAAAATCTGCTGAGAAATTTTTTGATTTCCTTTGTAATTTGCAAAATTAATTATATGGGCGATCATCTTCGTAGCGTCTTCTCCTCCTCCTGCGCGTCGTTGTAGTCTTCTCGAGGTAGCCTTGTTCTCTCAGCTTGGATCTGAAGAGATGATAAGCATGATAGAGTTTCCCCTTCGAATGTGGAACGATGGATCCGCATTGGGGAGTGAAGTAGATCGTTGGATCCTCCTTGGGGAAAACTTCTGTTATCACCTCACAAAGGTAGAACATTGCGTTTCTCGGTAATCTTCGAAAAAAGAGAGAAATCAAAATAAAATATAAAAGAAATTTAATATACTAAAAAAAACAGAAATTAATTACTCTAAGCGATAGTTTTCCGATAGCACCGCAGTTATTATCAGTCTGGCCAGGTTATTTCTGTCCGCATTCGTGAGATACTCCTTCGTCTGATATTTCTCATATAAATTCATGTCATTCTTCTCGAGAATCTGCACGAGATACTGCAAAAATGTTCCCTGTTAGTGGAAGATATTAAATTTCACAGTGATTATCTGCAACTTACTTCTGCTGTCAGCAACCAACTGTAGTCTCCCTCTCTCTGGCGAGACATATAGACGACTTCCATTGAATCCGAGTCTGAGAATGGATCTGAAAGAGAAATTACTCGTTAGTATGTGAAATTTTAGATTTCATCGTCTAGGTCTAGAGAAAGAAACAAAACTAACTAAAAGCTCTCTAAAAAGTTGTTATAATTCAAAGAAAATTAGGACTAATTTTTATTTTATTATTTATTCACAACGCTAATCTCGAGGTACATCTCCACATCCTTCGTGTAATTAATATAGTTAGAAATTAGTTAAACGCAAAAAAAATCCCTTAGAATATGCGAAAACAACTTCTGTAAATATTTTTTTATATTAATTCAAGAAATTAGAAGGAAATCTAAAGATTGAGATATAGGGAGCTAAAAAATATTACTAATCAATAATTTCTTAATAAGGAAAGTTTTTCATGTTGACGAATACTTTAACCTTAATCAAGTTTTTAAACTTTTTTTTATAAATAGTTTTGAAGAAGCCATTTTAGGCTACTTACAAAATATTTAGCGTTTTTGGTAAGTTTTCGAACAAAAAAAAATAGCAAATTATTATTCTATACCTGCGGATTTTTTTTTAAATTTGAACCAAGTTTGATCAGTAGTTAAAGCCAGTAAATAAATAAATTTTGATCAGTAGATTAGCCAATGTTTTTTGCGATCTAAAATCAAACAATAAATCAAACAACGGGGTGGGGTGATTTCTGGGTCATAACGAACCAACCTTTCCAAAACCGAAAATATTAAAATCAATTAGAAATTTCCCTCGAAAATTTAAGCTTCTTGCAGAAATCGACAAAAACACTTAATATTTTCAATTTTTTCTACTAAACGAAAGCATTAAGTGATCTTTATGAAATAAAAAACAACTAAAATACTTTTTTTTGTGGTAAATTTTTGAGATTTCAAATTATCTTTAATGCTTCCTCTGGAGGACACCCTCGCTGTACAACTTTTGTCGATGATGCTTATAAAAATGATAGACTTTTCCTCCTCTCTGCTTTTTTCCACATGGCGGGCTGTAATAGGTCATTATTTTTTCTAACTTGAAGACCTGCTGAATGCAATGGCACAGGTAGAAGAAAACATCTCTGTTTAGTCTGAAATGGAAGTATTTTTTGCCATTTGTATCAAAATTTCCCAAAACTTTTTCTTTTAATATAAATTAACTCACTCAATGGTGGGAAAAGGGGCCAAAACTTCGGACATCATCAATCTTGTAAGTTTGGATCGATCATCATTTTTGAGCCTCTCCTGTGTTTCGTATTTATCGTAGAGAAAGGGGCTCTTTTCTCTCAACAGATCAACGAGTCTCTAAAATAAATGATTTTTAGCAAGTTAAGAAAAATCCATAAAAAACCTTTATTTTCCT
>CAKKOB020003017.1:0-10299 GCA_918844115.2 Phlebotomus perniciosus
AAAGGGTTAAGGCTCACACACACCTTAACCGCGCTCTGGAAATTTTCCATAATCTTCCGAAGGAGACAAAGAAGTCTCTCTGGTTGGACTGAAGATTTCTTTGGCTTCTTCTTCTGGTTAACAATGCAAGAGAAAAAGTGTGAAAAGGTGTGAAACCTCTGAAGCAATTTTATTTAAAGAGAGTCATTCAATACATAGAGTAGATGTTTATATATACCTAGTGATGAAGAAAAAAGCTGGTGAGTTTTTTTTATGCAACTTCGCCATGCTCGAGGCTGTTTCACCAAGCCAATTCATGAAGAGTGAATTGATAGTGCGCCTGTGTGTGTGAGTGGAATTTTCCATTCGACATTCTATCTGATTCTCTGTTTTGACTGAATCACCCTCTCCTGACTCTTGAGGTCCGCCTCGAGGCAACTCCAAGAGTTGATTCTTAAACTTCTTTTTTCACGGTGTTATTTCGGTGTATTTTGCGCCTTTATTCTGACCCCACATCGCGCTTTTTTTTCACTGGCCACTCTCCGGCAAGGTCATTCGGATTTAAATACGCTATCATCGTGGAATATCAACTGGTGGAGAAGATATTCCCTTTCGGCCTCATTTCATCTGCCTCACCAGTACAACTGGAGATGGCAATATTGGGCAAGTGTGTGGCCTTCTCCGTCAAATTCCAAGAGAAGCGCACTAAAAACTTTCTACATAACACAATGAGCATAGCAAGAGATTTTAAGAGCCATTGACCACACAGAGAAAGAGAGAAAGAGTTACACTCGAGGAAGGCTTTCTATCACTTTCCGTTAGAGAGACGACCTTCTCCAAGGATGAGAATGTTTGTCCTTCAAGATTGATTTGTTTTCCCCGCCAAAACAGAAATGAATAATTTGAGATTCAAAAATAGAGACTGAAATTCTAGCAAAAAAAGACTAAAAATTTTCCATACATTTCCATTTTAATTTCGTCAAATTAATTTGAGATAGAAGTGATTAAAAGAGCTATTAAAAGAAGTAAGTTCCGATTTTTTGAACTTCTCTAGAACTTACAGAAACTTTGAAGGTTCTAGAAAAGTTCTCTAATGCGTCTAATGGATATTTCAGTTATAATAATTATCCAACAGAGAAACAAATTTTTTCAACATATAATCATAATTAACTTTTTTTCTTCGGCCTGAGGTAATTTGTAGCACGAAAATATGCCCAAAAACCTCTTTATCGATTTACTGAAATTTCTATAAATTTTGGGAAAGACTTATTCGAACTCCTTAACTCTTCCGAACATACCTGCTTCCTGAAATTACCATAAGAGGCGTCTTTGATGCATTTGTTGAAACAATGACAATTTTGCAAATGTTTATTGGTTAAAGGGAAAAGTTATATGGATAAAGAATAGGCGAATCCGAGTATCTGCTTGTTAGACCGGAGTTTTTCTATGGTTTTGGAAGCTAAACGGTTGCAGATAGAGAGTTAGAGTCTTTGGGGACCCCCCTTTAAATGACCCAAAAGGATTATCAAGAGTACTTCATATCATTTCTGGGATATCTCGAGTTTCTCGTTTCAGGAAACATTTCTCAGGGCCAATCGACCAGGAATTATCTATATTAGTAACCTCTTGATCAATTACATTTAACGGGTTTTCAAGGTCAAAGGTTGAAACGATAGTTTTAAGGGATGTAACCTGTTTCAAATTCTTCAAACAACCCAAGTATGACGGTTCTTGAACTGAGAGTTCAAATCCAGGCAATTTATTTTTATTCCTTTGTAAATTAAACAATTTATTGACACGGATAAACACTCTAAGTGTTGAAAAATCAGTTTCCATTAAGAGATATACTTCAGTGGGAAAGTTTTCTGTAAACTAACCAGTTCTAAATATTGATTAATAATATTTTTTTAAATACGAGGAAGCTCAAAAGATCAAACGAACGAACGACCCTCGATATGATTACAAAGATTAGGCATATTTTGCCCTTCATAGGTTCAGGTAAACATCTAAACCTTCATAAGGTCATTGAATTCTTGAGATTCTTATTGAAATACAAATAATCTAAATTAACATTCTAAGAGATTCCCCTACACAACTTGGCAACTGATTAAATAATCACTAAATAAAACCTAAGTCTTACCTATACATATGTCTCTTTCCGGTTTACAAATTCCACCATCCGAATAGCTCTCTATCCGCCGAGTAAGATGGGAAAATTAATTTTCTGCAGCAAATTGTATAAAGAGCGTGTATATTGTGTGAAAAATCGCAACCTCGTGTCTGACGACCGCTGAAAAGCCAGCACAGTTGTTCAACTTGATCAGATGGAGCTCGGACGCTCTGTCCATGTAAATGTTGATCTAAAAATAATACCTTTCAGCTCCAACATTTGCATATCTTCACATATTTATCCCACGAGATAATCGAATCTTTTTGGCATTTTTTCAAGAAATTTCCTCGCCTTTTCATTCCACCACATTGTTTGTTGTCTTCCACCCACTGAATAATCATTTTGGGTGGCATTTCCACCTCCTGAATCATACAGAGAGACCACATTAACATTCCGCCCGGCAAAGCATCGCCAGGAAGATCGCGGCAAAGGCACTTTTTTGGCAATAAAGTTGGGACAAGCAGAAAAAAGGGGCAAAAAATAAGACATCGTGTGATAATTGGTTCAATTCGTTTTTGTATTTCTTTATTTTAAAATTCACAAATTTTTTCACAGTTTTTTCTTCGTCAATAAAAAGCTTATCTGTAAATAAAAACTCAGCCCCTTTTTATAAAAAGGAGATAAATTCTTACAAAGAGACAACTAAAAACATGGATTAATTAAACAGATTTTTTTTCTATACTTAATGATGGACTTACAAAATGAAGGAGTAAAATTCTTTTTTAATTAATAGTTTACTATTTCAAACAACTCTATGGAATGTTAGATACTGAAGAGAGGGTAAAAGTAATTTAATAATTTAAAAAAAAAATGAAAAATATTCATGTTTTTGCGAATAAACCTTTCGTTGTGAATCTTTCTCTTTGTTCACTTTTCATTTCTCATCTTTTTTTGTTTCATTTTTAATTAATACACTATATATGTTGTATAAGTCAGCAAAAATGGGTACACGCGTGTTAAAAATTTCATTTAATCATCGTACTTTAAGGGGGGAAAAATGGGGGAGTGAAAAGAAATGAGATAAACCTATTAATGTAATAATTCCTCTTTTTTTTTGCGCGAAAATTTTCATTGATATGGCGCGCAAATTGTTTTAGATTGTTTAAAATTTGAAAATTTGAGAAATTTTCAAAAGCAACTTCATTGATTTTCCTTTTGCCAATCAATTTTGTGAAAAATTCCTCCATGGACTTTTCATAATTTCCGCTCAATAAACTCTCAAACTGGCGCTTCAAGAAACATGATTTTTTTTTAAACTTACCGAGTCACTGCTTTATCAAAGGTTTTGAGAGAAAATGTATATAAATATGTTAAATACATATAATATATATTTTCATAGCTTACGTACATCACAATAGATCTGTACGATTTTTTTTCTCTTGCCATTAAATATAATATAAATAGATTCAGTTTTTTTTTTTTTCATTAAATTTCTTCATCGTGGCTTTTTTTCCTCCACTTGCACATAATATACAAATATCGCTTTAAACTAATTTATTTTTTGTTTCTTTTTCTCAAATATATAGTAAATCTATTCATATCACAGCTGTGTTATCATTAAAATTCAATAAATAATATTTGTTTCTCATTTTTTTCGTGGATATAATCTTGTTTGGTTGTTCAACCAAACCAAAATGGTTAATTAAAAATAAAACACGAATTTTCTGTGTGGGTGAAAATGACGCAAACTTGTCTTTCCTTTACTCGTGACTTTTTTTCTGTAAAGTTACAATTTTAGCAAAAAATTTATTGTCATTTTCGTGATTTCTTTCAAGAGATGTATAAAAATTTCTTTGATCCAATTTTCTTCTTTTGAAAATAAATTCAATGATATCTTTTCACTTGTTTTCTTAATTTCTCTTTAGCTGATTTGAATCTTTTCAATCTTTTCAAGTGATCTCTATAAAATCCTGAGTATAGAAAAAGAGACATGATAAAAATGGACAGTGACAGTGGCATTGAAATTTTTTTCTTTGTAGTAAAAACTCCATCATTCTCACTAATTTAAAATTTTATCCCTAAAAAACAAACTTTTAATGGATAATTTGAGCTACGAATTCACTAAATCTAGTGAGGTTTCATCTTTTTTTCTTGTTGACTAAAAAATGTGTTAAAGAGGAAATTCGTCATCAACTCATTATTGGACAAAGCAGATGTTGAGTTTGTCCAGTGATTTGGAGGATCTTGTCAAACGTAAATTTCATCAATATTTTTTCTTTTAATAACACGACGTGTAAATATATTTCTCATCATCACTAACAATAAAGTCAAGAGGGAGATATTATGGTCAGAAGTGAAAGTGCTGGTAAATATCTAAAGTTCCGGGGAGCTTTCAGAACAATTTACGAGCTTTTTTGAAAATCTCCAAAAGCTTTTAGTAACTTGTGAGCTTTAACAAATAATTCATTAAGATCTTTTTGAATACTTCGAACAGGAGAACTTACTGAGCTTTTGAATACTTTGTGGAGCTTTTCAGGGAGTTCCTGAACTTTGAAGAAAGCTCAAATCTATTTAAACTTTATCTTACAATACAATTAATGAAGTTTTGAAATTTTGAAAGCTTTTGAAAGCTTGAGCTTTCCTAAAGCTTTCTTTGAAGGCTTTAGTATAAAAATAAAATTGACAGGATAAAAACTCTTCAAAATATCCGAATTACCGAAAGCTTTGGTGAGCTTTTAAGCAAAAGCTTTAAACTTTTAAGTGTTAAAGTGTTGGAAGTGCTGTACACCTTTTTGACCATAATCACTCCCCCTTGAATAAAGATACTTTTCTTTTTTTATTTTGTGATTCCTTTCAACATTGAGCACTTGCTGAGGTGCTCAAAAAAACGTGAAAATCTTCAGTTGATTACACTTAGATATTTTTTTCTTAATGCGATGTTATTAAGCATTTTTTAGGCAAGTTCTATACTTGCAGATATTTAATAATTTTACTCCCACAGAGATTAATATTTTTGTTCTTACATATTTGGGGGTGGAAATTTAAGCAATTTTCTCTCTCTTATTGCGAACACTGATTTTATTGAAAACACGATAAGTAATGTGTTGTGTGTCGATACAGGAAAGTTTTGCCGAGAGAACGTAATATTAATTTTTGTAAAATATGTGCCGAAAGTTTTTCTCTCCCAATTTCCAAAACTTCTTCTTCTCATATTACAACAATTTATCTGACACCCTTTTAAGCACTTAATTGGGGATTATTAGCTGAATTTCTGTGAATAGCTTTAAGTCCTCTCGTGACAAGATATGCAAAAAGAAGTCTTATATAGATTTTCTCACTTTATACTTTTCTTCATCGAGTGAAAAATCTCACCTTCACTTGTTTTTTTGCAAGGACAATAGAGTCCTTATTAGGCAGAAGTAGTTGCAGAACTACTTTCATTTCTACGGTGGATTTTTCTGCTATGCAGCTTGTTTTTTATTTCTCTATAATTAATACACTAGGTCAGAGAGAGATTGTTAGAAACATTACAATAAAAGTCAATTTGAATTAGAGTCCTTATATGTGCCAGGAAGTGCTTGATGAATCAAGTCACTTCCTGGGGAACACGCTGTTGGGTTCAAACTAATATAAAACAGCGCATTCACTAATAATGTAGCCAATTAGCATTTTATAACCATTAGGTCCGACACTGACTGGGGGTTTAAGTCTCAACCTCATTCGTTTTAAGTTGAAATTAGGCGAAGTTCCAAAATTAGGCACCAAAAAACGTTTATGAAGGAAATTTTAATAAACGCCAGAAAACGTCTTTTTTAAGATTTTTAATAAAAGCGCCCAAAGAGCGCTTTTGAAAACAGAAATATTTGAAAATATAAAATTTATTTTGAAGCATAAAAGTAAAGAAATGTTAATCAGTTAAATTTAAAGAGAAATCTTTTTAAAAAAAGCGCTTCAAAAGCGCTTTTTTTCTAAAAATTCTCTCTAAATTTGACGCAAACGATTATTTTTAGGCGCAAATGTAACATAATAGCTTTTTAAAGTTTCTTTGGCGCCTATTTATTAAAATTCCCCTTCAAATTTCTTAAGAAGCGCATTTTGAGCGCCTTTTCTCATCATTCCAAGTTACCAAAAAACGCTTTTTAGGCGCCTTTCTGACCTGAAGCTAATTTTTCCACGCCAATTGCGCGCTTTTTCGCTAAATTTGCTTTCAAATTCATTTTGAAAGCCTCGGAAGACCCAATCTGACCCAGAAAAGGTCGGTCACTGCCCCCACGGCGTTCAGACTTAAACCAGCAATCTGTATCGCAAAAAATTTGCCCTTAACCTACTCACTAAGTCTACGTGAATCTTATGCAAAAGTACTGAAGAATTAAGACAAAAAAATGTAGATCTGGACATGGAGGCTCTGTGAGAATGAATCCCATTTACCTCGTGTCGTGTCTGGCGAGTGAGGATCTCGTGCGTGCGGCGTCCTTCTTGGGTGTTGCCCCCTCGGATGTGGCCACTGAGCACGTCGGTCCCCCGCCGGGCTCCACGGAGTGATCTCAAGAGCGACTCTCCTCACGACTACTGTCACGCCTCAGGGTCTTCTTGAGCTTATCCACCAGCCTGTTGTGGAACTTATTGAGGCTGCCCTGACTGCTGGAGCTCGACGGCTTGGGCGGACTGCAGCCCACACTTGTCTTTGTGGGGCTCATCAGGGAGTTCTGGGAGGTGCGCGAGGAGTTCCTTGAGAAGCCACGCGATGTATTCCGATTCATGGAATAATTCCGCTGACTCGGTGATCCCATGCAGAAGTCACTGGCGGGTGACGTTGACAAGCTCGGTCCCTCAGACCGTGAGCTCTCCGACACTTTGCGCGATCGGCATGCACTTGAACTGTTGGAACACTCACTTATCCGTCTATTGCGATCCGTCTTGTAGATGTTGAACTCATTCTTCATCACAGGCACCATAAAAGCCATTTCTGCTGCTTTATATGACCTATCCCTTTTTATTAGAAGTTAAGAATCACTGCAGGAGATCTTCTGGATGTGCAGAACGCTCGTTGTTTCGATGGTTTATGCTTCCAGCAATAAATCGATAAATTTTCCTTTCCTCTTTTCTGGCCTTTCACAACGCACAAAATATTCTCTCTGTCCACTTTTTCACCAACTTTTTGGCGGAGAGACGAGGATTGAGATGCTTCGAGCAGTTGGGATGGAACTTTCCAGAAAACACGGGGATTCCGTATGTTGTGCACGCCTCAATGTTTCTCTGACCCCAATTGAAGGAGTTCCTACGTTACAACCGCACTACAGTGGAAAATTACCACGACACTATGTACTAAATATTTTGTCCTATGTACTTCCAATTTCGCGTTCCTTCCCCTACAATTTGCCCTTTAGCGAATTTCTTCTTTTACTTCTTCCCTCACTTCCAAAAATCACTATCAGTAGTTTACAATACGGCGTGATTAGTCAATTTAACACTTAATCACTTTTATCTCTTATTTACTTTGCAGATTTTTCTTCTTCTTCTTTTAACTTTGCTTCCGATGTGGTCGGGAGTTGCTACAAGAGTGAATCGGTGTAGTAGCGAGCAAGGCTTTTTATATCTTCGCAATGCTCAATCACTCACACAATCAACTCTCTATATACTGAAACACGGACACTCCTTCAAGCTACAGTGCCTTGTCTCGTCTTTATCTCCTCTCCAGAATTTCTATAGAGGTCTTTTCCCATCTATTTTCCGCTTTCAGTGAAGCGCATTTTCACACGAATCTCATGAAATTGTTGGAAGAGTTCAAAGAAAGTCAACTTTTCTAATGGAAATAGGGGATTCTTGTGAACAGCATAGTATAGGAATGAACAGGTAAACCTTGGGAACTTCTAGAGTTTGTGATTTTTATGGTAACAGCAGTAAAACACGGACAAGTTTTACAGCAGAAGAGGTGGACAAGGAAAGTTTGGACAAATTATTGTGAGAAAATTATGGCTAAATTACAGATTAGCGCTTTAGTACGGTAATATTTAATCTTTTGAGTAAACCCCGCCCATATTGGAGAAATAAAATTATTTTTTTCCCTGTAGTTTAATATAGGGGATACTAGAATATTCCACAGGCCAGCAAAACCTACAATGGGCAGGGCTCTAAAGGCCAGAGGGCGGGATAACCAGAGATAATACAAACAAAAATGGACGTGGCATTAATGGGTCTTGATTTTTTGGCGGGGCTTAATTAAAAGGTTTAATGGTTTAATATTAGATGTAATGCGTCGAAATTCCCTGGTTTGGTTTTCTATAATAGATCAGTTAAAAAAAATGTAATGGCACACTATATTACAGTATATACATAATACCAAAATCAAACCTAAAATGCCCAAAATAAAAATTTAAGAGCTTTTTAAATGTTTAAATGATTTTCCAAAAACTGGCAAGTATTTTTGAATGACGACTGAAAACTCATCTCAGCTTTCCCTTGTTTGCTTGAGAATTACTGAAAAGATCTATAAATTTTAGGAATTTTAAGCTAAAGTTTTGGAATTTGAAAAAAAGAATAAAGTTATTAAAAAACCAGTGAAATTTTGATAATTACTTTTCGCAAATTAATGATTTTTAATAACTTATTTAGAGAACTTTTCAGGCAATCAATTTTTTTTAGAGAACTCAAAAGGGAGTTCCTAAAAAATGGAATTTTTTTCTCAGCTTTCGGGAAGCTTTGAATCCTTAAAATTTTGATATTTTTTACTCATCAAATTTACAAATTGACAAATTTTTTGCCAAAAACCAAAGAAAATCTTTCAAAATTTCGAAATCTTATTGGGACTCGTGATTTTTCTATTTATCTAGATAAATTTCATTCGCTTCCAACATCTGTTATTCCTTAATAAGAAGTCAACGTCTCTTGGTAAAAAGCAATGGAAATTTTGGAGAGCGAGATTCATCTGTGCATGTATACTGGCTTTCATGATGAATAAACAGAATGACAATGCTTATGGAATTTTTTCCAACCAGTTGTAAGAAAATCCATTTATCGGCTAATTGAAACGTGATTTTCCGAGAATTCAGAGTATCACTGAGTAATTTCATTACTGAGAAAATGCAAAATGCAAAGAAAAATCATCTCCAATGAATAAAATAATTTTCTTCCTGAGAAAAATCATGGAACAAGAAAGATTTGCTAAAATGCAATAATTACCTTTTATTTACAACTCTAGATTCTATCTCAGCTGATCTTAGGACTACTTTCTGGTCTCCCCTTCATCCTCACTGCTACTTCCGGCGTCCTCCTTCCCCTCGGATTTACTCAGATTCTCCGCCACTTTGATATTCTGGGCAATTTCTGCGTATTTCTCCCTCCTGTAAGCCCTCTTGGCTTCATCCAGGAGGACATTGTGAATGAAGTTCCTGTTGAACTGCTTGTCCGGCACGAGAGGTGGGAAGGGATTACCGCGCAGCTCTAGAACTGCCCTCTTGAAGTACCATCCGGGATACTCCCGTGGCGCTTTGTACATCTTCGTGTAGGAGACATTGAAGTTCTGATAGCGAGGCACAAACACCTTGAACAACTTGTGAACGCACTGCTTGTCCAGCAGCCAGAAATCCGCCAGCTCCATCGTCGCCTTGTGGCGATCCCCGTACCGAATGGCTTCATTGATGAGCTGCCGGAAAGAGGAATTTCAGTACCTGCCAATGGAATCTCTCTCGCAATTTCTTACCTGTTCAGCATATCCTCTCGCCTCATCAGCTCTATTGTAGTACAACTCTATCCGTTCGTTCTGGAAGAGAGCAGTCACTGTCTTCCGGAGCTTCAACATTCTGCCCTCTGGCCCTTCCGGACATCGTAGACGCCGGTGAATGGGCTTTATAGCGAACTTCAGCTGAGACATCAGCTTAGACACTTCCGCTTGATTCATTTTATCCCAATTGTGAGCACTTTTCACCCCGAAATGCTTGGGAAAACTAGGAAAATCTCTCTATCCCAGGGAAGCACCGCTTTTTTGAGGTTATGAGACTCACTGCCCGATAAAGAATGTCCCAAGACATTCCATAAGACCACATAAGACTTTTTTGTCCGAATACAATTTCAAAATTTAACCCGTTACACAGCACTAAAAGTCTATTTTTCTGGAATACATATAATCACCACGGGAATTATTCCCTGACGCAACGATATATTAGAAATAACAGCTTAGATTCTTCTAAAGAAGCTTCCCAGATGAAAAGATT
>CAKKOB020003018.1:0-10290 GCA_918844115.2 Phlebotomus perniciosus
TAATTCCTAAAGAAATGTTTAAGTTCAATTGATCTTCCACTCCATCTCCAACCAAATGCGCTGGCACACTTCCATTCAAATGTACACCACTTCACTCCATAATATCTCCCCCTTGGTCTAACCTTAGGTATAGCTTTAGTCTATCTCTAGGCCTAACCTTAGTCTGGCATTACCTTGAGTTTAGCCTTAAACCTGAGCTGGTCTTAAACTTACCCTTATTAAACGAATAAACAAACTAATGAACAAACGGTTTCAATTTATATTTTCTAATTTGCCTAAATTTTAGAAACTCATAATCTTCTAATTAAAGTTTTACTCGCTTTCATTTGCAATTCAAATTGAACCACAAAATTCGCTGTGAATTGTATTTTGGTACAAACTTTATGCAGCCACAAATCATCCAACGCTCTGATGAAATGCACAAAATTGTCCATTAGAAGTTTCTATTTCTCTATTTGCTCAATTGTCCAAAACCCCAATTGTACAAGTTCTAGTCGCAGAGAATTTTATACGTATAACTCTAATGTACTTATTTAACAGCACATCGACATTAAATAATCTCATATATAGAACATTTGATACTGAAATGGCTTTTGAGATGCTTATGAGATTCCTAAAATCCCAAAGGAAAACTCTGTCACTTTATTGTTCGCCCAAAAATAAATTCCATTGTGATTTCATCCAGATTGAGTGGAATTATTGAAAATGACGAAAGAAAATCCGTTGAGCAAACATCTCGTGAGAGATTGACACTGTAAAGCATCCGAGCGCTTCTCGGTGAACTATTGACTTATGGGAGCAGGGATTTTCTTTTATGGAAAATGTGGAATTTGAACTAGAGGCGAATAAAGACTTCAAATAAACGAGATAAAGTTAGGTTATGGTTCAAATTTTGACAGTTAACTGTTTGGGTCAGGGTCAATGCAGAGACTAGAGTGGCATATCATTAGAAAGGTATCGATGTCAGCTATAACATACTAAAATATGAATAAAATCGGTCGAGTAGTTTTCGAGATAATCATCTTTAAAGTTTAGAAACTTTCATTTTGACTCCAGCGCCACTAGCGGTTATTGGACAAAGTTCAAATGATTTAAAGGGTTTATTAATATATTAGATAGAGATGCAATGCTTCGTTGAGTGTTTATGACTCAACTTTCACCACAAGAACTTTTCTAACAATATTAAAGCTCTAGTTTTGTTCACAATTTGTCGATGTTTGAAAGTTTTTATTAACTCTTTTCATGATGAGTTTTCATAAACCGCATCCACTTTATCACGTTTCCCAACAAAAGCATGAAAATCATGGAAATTTACCGAAGAACTCATTTAGGTGTGCAAAAGACATTCTCTCTATTTGAAGGCTTTAGCACTCCCAGAATCTTATCATATTAAAGTTTTATTACTTTGTTTTGCTCGGAATTTGTGGATCTGTTTAAATTCAATAAATACCTTTAACGTGAGCGCTTCATGTGTCAATGTTTATCGATATTTTCGGTGAGTCTTTCAATTTTCAGGTGAATCAATAATGACAAACATTTCTTAAGAAACCATCATTTTTCGGTCGTCAGTGAGAAAATCTCAACTTTTATTAATTTTTCACATTCAATAGCAACTTGTTGCTCGCCTCACCCTCCGTTCCACTGATGATGATTTACTGACTGTGAAATGACAATGTGTCATTCAATAAAAGGAGATTTGCGTTGAACATCCATTACAATTGCTATTATTATCGGAAACATTCTCAAACCCAATGAAATTTAATTGTTAGTCATTTAGTTTTTCATTGAATTGGGATTAAAGTTCCGCGAAAGTTAAACCTTTAATTCTGACGGGTCAATCAATTCGATGCAATTCCGCGGAATTCACATGAAGCATTCATTTGTGGTGAAATGAACAGTCAGTAAAGTGAAATAGACATGTTGAACGAAATGAAAATTGACTTCGCGTGAAAAACGCAAGAAATGAGGATTTAGAGAGTCTAAAAAAGGTTTCCCTTTTGACATGTCAGTGACACTGAAGAGTTAAAAAGATAAAAATAGAAAATGAAAAATAAGTAAAATAAAAGAAAATTTCATTGTCCTGTGACTTGGATATTTATCAAGACACAGAGATAAAATTATTGGATTTTTAGACATGTACATGTCAAGTACAACAAGTTACATATCTTACATGTATGATTTACACATGTTGCATTACAAGATCAATTGAAAGGAGATACTTTGTAGTAATATAGGCTTAAGGGTAGATAGGCTTTAGGTTAGGCTAGACTAAGGTTAGGCAAGACTAGGCTCATACAGAGTGTTCCGTACCGTACCGTACCTATAATCACAGACAATTAATAGATCTGGTTTGAAACGAAAATTATAACTTTATTTCTGCAACAAATTCAACACGTCTGATCGCTTTTCAAGATATTCCAAGAGTGACTTTTATATAAGAATAAGAAGAATTAAGAAACTGACATGTCCCAAGTGGGACATTCATGTTGGCACCAATGCCTCGCGCGCTTTCCGCACACAGAGGCCACACGGATGGAAATAGAGTCTTCTGCTATGAATTTTTCTATAAACCCACCCTTCCCCTATAAAAGTCTCAAGAAAACTCTTGTAACCCGATTCTCAGTATCTTGTATAATTTTTCATCCGCGACATGGGATAATAATCCGAGCGACTACTGTTGAAAATGGGGTTTTGAGGGAAAACACTGGGCGTGAAGAGTCATAAATCTTTTTTGGCAACTCTTCTCTGCTTTGTATATATATTTTGTTTTCCCTGAGAATTCCGAGTCGCCTTTCTGGCTTTAGAGATTGTGAGAGAGAATCAGAGCCGTGGGAATAACCGAAAATCCCATTTGGGATTTTATCCTTTTGCTGTGCGGGAGATATGAAAACTTGACCGCGAGTTGTGAAGCAAAAAGGGGTCGTCGCCATGAGAATAAAATCACAATATGATGGTTGGCCTTCGAAGGAATTTATCCCAGACATCATATGCGACAGACGGCAGCTGTTTCATGCCATTTCGCACCTTGAGAGTCTTTTCATGAAAATTATCGTCTTCCAATTTAATTTTCTCCTCCGCCCGCCCGCTAAAATCCAACCTGACGCCATTACGTCACCGCGACCCCGTGATTTCGTCTCAGTGACTAAAAATACGAACACGTGAAAAATCGGTGTCGTATTAGCAATGCAGGCATTATTTATAGAATTCAGCCAATGACTGATCTCGTTCGTGATCTAATCGTTTGATCGGATCACTGACGGTGACGTCATGTTGGCGAAAATACCATCCAATTTGTATCACGAAGACTCGCACCAGCTGCGTAATAAATTTTCCTATAAGTGAGAACGAACCGACCAACAATTTTACTGACCTAATGGCTCAATCCATGAGACTCACACGAATCATTTGCAGAGCCAAAAATATTTCTCCATCTTCTAAATAATTTATCAAATGAATTATTTGTATTACTTTCAGGCCTTTTCTTGCCCCTTAAAGAGCGAGAGAGAGTCTATTGATAGTTTGGAAGGTGCGTGTGAGAGCTATTAAAAATATTCAATTAGTCGCCAGACAAGAAACTTGAATTTCTTTCTTTGCGTGCCAAAACATATTTAAACGAATAAATTTTGATGATGGTTCAATTTTAGAGCATTTCCCATTTTCTTTTTTTTGTTTAAGGGGAGGGGAAAAACGCATCAGGGCGCTATAAAAGTTCTATTTTCACCAATTTAATTCGGGAAATGGTGGCAAATTAAGGATGCAATTTAGGTGAAAGACTTTTATCGCTCAACATAAAATTATCTTGCATTTTTCGTGGGGAGAAACTTTTCTGATTTTCCAAATCTTAATTGGACTGTCAAGGAAAATATATTTTATCGTAATTGAGGGCCGGATATTAGGTTAAAGTTTATATTATAATTTAGATAGGTAATAGTATAGTCAGTAAGACAGCTGATGGGTGCAGATTGTCTGCAGAATTTCGTCACGGGGATATGAGGAAACTCTGCAGAAAATCTACATCCAATCAAGTTTTCATTCACGAAAAAGATCAGGATCTTTGCAAAGTTCTTAAAAGCTTTATTGAGAGCTTTAAAAATGTTAACAACTTTAGAGCTTCACCAATTCATTATGAGCTTTTTGAAATAGTTTCAAAGCTTTTAAATATTCCGTAGAATTTCCAGGGAAAATTCTTGAGCTTTTGGGAAATATTGTAGAGCTTTTACCAAAACATTGATTGGTTATAAGCTTTAATAAGTTTCTGAGTTTTAGCAAGTATAATAAATCTATCCGTCTAGGTTCTTTTGTAACCTAACCTCTTTTGAAGGCATTTAAAAAAGATCATGAGCTTTCGAAAGCTTTTCTAGAGCTTCGCCAAGTTTTGTTATAACCTTATGAGGAATTTCAACAGCTTTTGAGCTTTATAAATAAGGGAGAACAGACTCTCCTATAGCAAAAAGTAATAGAGGACCCCGTCCTGATCAACCCCACCATACATCTCTGACCAATTGCTCATCATTTAAGTGATTTAAAAGTCAAAATTGTCCAGAAAATCTGTAAATTTGTATAAAAAGCATACTATAGGAAGGAACGGGGCTATCACCTATAGCATAAAGTTATAGGTGACCTCATCTGGACCAACCCCACCATACATCATGACTCGTTAGTGCTTCATTTTAGTAGTGAATAATTGAATATATGAAAAATTCGCAAATTCGTTTTGGAGCCATATCATAAGAAGAGCCATATCATAATCAACTCCACAATACATTATATCTCACTAACGCTTCATCTTAGTAGTGAAAAAGCCAAAATTGTCCGAAAAATAGGGGAATTTGTATGAAAGCTATAACAAAGGAAGAGAGGGGGTTATCCCCTATAATCTACTGTTATAGAGGACCCTACCCTGACCAATCCCTTCATACATCGTGACCAGCTAGCCCTTCATCTAAGTGGTCTAAAAGTCAAAAATTCCCAAAAAAGTGGTAAGTTTGTATGGCAGCCATACCATAGAAAGGGAAGGGGATATCCCCTATAGCATAAGGTTATAGGGGACCTTACCCTGACCAACTCCACCGTACATCGCAACCCGATAGCACTTCATCTTAGTGATGAAAAAGTCGAAAGAGTCCAAAAAAGTAGTAATTTTGTATGGGGGTACCAAATAGGGGAGGTGGGGGGAGAGTCATATAGCCTATGTTACTTTCTAGGGTACCCTCTTTACCCATACCAAATACCATCCGGATCGGTTAAGCGGTTTGGACGTGATGCTGGAACAAACACATACACACGTACACACAGCCACACAGACATTTTGGAGATGGGTATTTTCGGACTCCTGAGGTCACATCCAGTCGAGATATGATGATTTAAGGGTGATCTGGCCAATTCACATATGCACACTTTACTTTATATATATAGATTTTATTCTTTTTGAAAAATGTTCAAGACTTTTAAATATTTCGTAGAATTTCCAGGGGAAATTCCTGAGCTTTTGAGAAATATTATAGAGCTTTGGACAAAATATTGGTAAGCCTGAATAAGTGTCAGAGCTTTAGCAAGTAAATCTACTTTGTCTTGCAAAAATTTCTAAGCTTTTCAAAAACCTGATCCTGACCCGAGCTCCGTTCTTTATAATCTAACCTATTTAGAAAGCTTCTATAAAATGTTAGGAGCTTTTGGAAGCTTTTCTAAAGCTTTATCAAGTTTCGTTATGAGCTTTTGGGAGAAATTTCAATAAGTTTTGAGCTTTACCGACTTTACCAATTCATTTTGAGCTTCAAAGCTCAAAGCTCGTAAATATTCTGTAGAGCTTTCAGAAGCTTTACCAGTAAAAGCTCACTAGTTTTAGGGCCATTTTGTTAAAATTCTTTGTTAATTCTTTGTTACTTTTGTTAAAACTTTGTGGAGCTTTACAAAAACAATTCACTGAGCTTTTAAAAATTGTAACGCTTCAGGGAGTTTGAGCGGTAAATTCTGAGCATTTAAAATTTCATAAAACTTCCTTTCCCGAAAACCGCATTCCGATATCTCTCACCAAATCAGAAGAACTTTAATTCATTCCTGAACTTATTAAAGTGTTGAAAATTGAGTTTTAATGAAAAGACCATCCCCAGAATGAAGAAGCTGGCGAACGTGCTGGCAATTTGGTGACATTTATAGGTCAAGAAATTCTTTAGCTTCTCAAATTACACACACTCAATGCCGATAAGAAGGTGGCTGAGATAAGGGAGATTTCCCCCCCCCCACCCACCTATTGATTTTCCCATTATTGCCTCCTTGTGTGGAGCTTTTCTCCACTCTTGTGGGCAATTCATTTGAGCGCGCGTTGGAGTGAGAGTTTCCCTTCGTCGCGCATCCGGGGATGAGAAGAAAAATTGTGGGTGGGTGAGAGCAGCAGAAAAAAAATCTCCGTGGCGGGTAACTGAACTTATTATGTCGTGTATGACGTCATTGGTCGTTGGGGAAGACGCTCTGACGTCATGGGAGTGACGTCACGAGCGTCGCTTCTGCGCTCTCCGTCCCAGCATCCCAAATTTCTGGGTGTGGTGTGAGACTCCGCGGAGCGTCCAGAGAGAGAAGAATTGAAGCTGAAATTTCTCTTACAATTTCAACGGCTTTTCCACACCTTTTCCATTTTCCCACCCTCCGCCCACTCGAGCTTTTGATTAATGACTCAGTCATTTACTCATCTTCTCTATCGCAATTTTTCCGATACATACATATATATTGGTTGGAAGGAGAAAAGCTCTCGCGAAAGCTCCTAATTGCCCACTCGAAATAGTTGACGAGGCAATCTCGTCCAAATTTGACAATGTCATCAATTCGTATGATATCGATTTGTTGTTGTGGAAATTTTTAAGCCCCAACGAGCCTCCCTTTCCACCCCCTCCCTCCGTGATGTGCTTAATTCGCCAAATTGCCCACATTTTATTCTGAATTTTGATATCAATCGCTAAAAGGTGTTGTAAATCATTCGACATGAATATGGGAACATGTAGGGGAGAGGTGGGTGAAATGGGAAGTTTTTTAACGGAATTTTCAATAGGAAAACTCCTCTTTTCATCTGGGATTTATCCCATGATTTTCCAAAGAACAAATGGGAAACTTTGTATAAAAAGTCTGTTAGAAAACGGTAATGAATTTCAAAGGAATTTACTCAGTGTGCCAAGGAAATGTCCGCATGATTTCCTATAGGAATTCCTTAGGAAATGTCCTTATGTTTAAAAAGTTTTTATAAGTTTTGAATATAGAGAAAAATTTCCAAGAAACTCTATTAGAAAATGCCGCAGAATATTTCCCTAATTCATTTCCTATGAGATTCCTATGAATTTCCTATGAATTTCCCATGACTTTCCTATGGGAATTCCTTAGGAAATGTCCCTGTGTTTAGTCTTTTAAAACAGCGGAAATTTTACAAGAAATTCTCGTAGAAAATGCTGCGGAAAATTTCCTTAATTTATTTCCTATGAGATTTCCTATGGCTTTCCTATAGGAATTCCTTGGGAAATGTCCTTGTATTTAGTCTTTATGGGCTTTAAATACAGCGAAAATTTCATAATGCTAGAAATTCTCGTCGAAAATGCTGCGCAAAATTCCTTAACTAATTTCCTATGAGTTTCCTATGGGAATTCTTTAGGAAATGTTCTTATGTTTAAAAAGTGTTTATGTGGTTTGAATATTGAGAAAATTTTCCGAGAAATTCCAGTAGAAAATGCCAAAGAATATTTGCCTAATTCATTGCCAATGAGATTCATATGAATTTCCTATGAGATTTCCTATGACTTTCCTATAGGATTTCCTTAGGAAATGTCCTTGTGTTTAGACTTTGAATAAAGCGCAAATTTTACAAGAAAATCCCGAAGAAAATGCTGCGGAAAATTTTCTTAATTTATTTCCTATGAGTTTTCCTATGACTTTCCTATAGAAAATTCATTAGGAAATGTCCTTGTGTTTAATCTTTATGGGCTTTGAATACAGCAGAAATTTTATAATATAAAAAATTCTCGTAGAAAAAGCTGCGGAAAATTCCTTAACTAAATTCCTATGAGTTTCCTATGGAAATTCCTTAGGAAATGTCTTTATGTTTAAAAAGTTTTTATAAGTTTTGAATACAGTGAAAATTTTCTAAGAAATTCCATAGAAAATTAAGCAGAATATTTCCCTAATTCATTTTCTATGAGATTCCTATAAATTTCCTATGTGATTTCCTATGATTTTCCTATGGGAATTCCTTAGGAAATGTTCTTGTGTTTAGACTTTGAATAAAGAGAAAATTTTACAAGAAATTTCCGTAGAAAATGTTGTGCAAAATTGGTTATATTTTCCTATGATATTTCCTATGAGATTTCCTATGACTTTCCTATGGGAACTCATTAGGAAATGTCCTTGTGATTAATCTTTATGGGCTTTGAAAACAATGAAAATTTTACAAGAAATTTTCGAAGAAAATGTTGCGAAGAAGTTCTTTAATTTATTTCCTATGAGATTTCCTATAAATTTTCTATGAGATTTCCTATGACCCTCCTATGTGAATTCCTTAGGAAATATTCTTATGTTTAGTCTTGATGGGCTTTCAATACAGCGAAAATTTTACAAGAAATTCTCGAAGAAAATGCTGCGGAAAATTTCCCTAATTTATTTCCGATGAGATTTCCTATAAATTTCCTATGAGTTTTCCCATGACTTTCCTATGGGAATTCCTTAGGAAATGTCATTGTGTTTAGTCTTTATGGGCTTTGAAAACAGCAGAAATTTTATAAAACAAGAAATTCTCGTAGAAAATGCTACGGAAAATTCCTTAACTAATTTCCTATGAGATTTCCTATGAGTTTCCTATAGGAATTCCATGGAAAATGTCTATATATTTAGTATTTATAGGCTTTGTATCCAGCATTTTCCAAGAAATTCCCGTAGAAAACATCCAACGGATTTTCCTTGCTTAAATAGTTTATTTAATCTCTTTCTAATCCAACTGGCCCGCCCCTCCCCTAAAACCCATTTAGGGCATAAAATAAATAGGTTGGGAGAAAATTGTCAGTTGAAATCGATAAAATTGACGAGTGGAAAGGAAACATATCACTTGCTTCAATGGATAAAATATGTAACATGGTGTTTGCGATGAGACACTCCCAACTCGGGAGGAGGGAGGGAGAAAGAGATTTAGATGACAGAGAGATGGAAGCCAAGGAGACAAACATTTTGCACAAATAAATTTCTTCTCAATCGCCTCAATAAAAATGTGGTGGATCTTAGAAAAAGAAAAAACTCTCCTATGAACATCGTGACGTGGCGAGTCTGGCAGTGATTCAAGACAAATAGAATATCATTTTATTTTTGCAATTTTCGGCAGCTCATCCCTCACACTCTGGCGGACGCGTCCACAGAGCATTACAATTCAATATCGCACACACCGTTACAGGAAGTCAATAGTACAGAAAAATGGTGAGTATTAGCATTTTCTGTAGCTTAAATATCTTATTCATGCAGTTGGAAATTTACGAGTTTCCCTCGATTTTGAAATAGGGAGATAAAATGGAATTTAAAAGGATTATTTTATTTATTGGATTTCTTGGAAGTAATAGTTTTTGAATATCAAAGTTTGCAAATTGAGATAGTCTCTTTAGAGTAGAAATATTTTATTTAAAAATAATTAAATAAAACATTCCGAGCTTTACAAAATTGTAATGTTTACAATATTCTGCGAAAATAACTCCATAAGCTTTATATTATAATTATTTTTAAAAGCATGAAAAAATCTTTGAGGCCCAAAATTTATTGCTCAAACATCATAAAGAGTTATTATACAATTTTTAAAGCTCCGGAAGCTCACCTTAAAGCTGTTCGAAGCTTCACTTTTAAGCTTTCATTTAAAGCTCTTTTGAGCTTTCTTTCAAAGCTATTTTCAAGCTTTCGTCCAAAGCTCTTTTAAGTTTTCCTTCAAAGCTTTTTTCTAAGCTCTTTTGAGCTTTCTTTCAAAGCTTTTTTCTAAGCTCTTTTGAGCTTTATTTCAAAGCTTTTTTCTAAGCTCTTTTGAGCTTTCTTTCAAAGCTTTTTTCTAAGCTCTTTTGAGCTTTCTGTCAAAGCTTTTTTCTAAGCTCTTTTAGTCTTTCTCTCAAAGCTTTTTTCTAAGCTCTTTTTATCTTTCTTTCAAAGCTTTTTTCTAAGCTCTTTTGAGCTTTCTTTCAAAGCTATTTTTAAGCTTTCGTCCAAAGCTCTTTTAAGTTTTCCTTCAAAGCTTTTTTCTAAGCTCTTTTGAGCTTTCTTTCAAAGCTTTTTTCTAAGCTCTTTTGAGCT
>CAKKOB020003020.1:0-10274 GCA_918844115.2 Phlebotomus perniciosus
CTGTCCATTGAAAGAGCTCGAAAATGCTGAAGGAAGTCGTGAGGAGGACTTTTCTGGTGGTCAACGTCTTATGGTCAATCGCCATGACCTTTCCGAAGAAGCTTCTGGCGCCAGTCAGGTAATAATAAGAACATTTTGAGCATCGTCAGTGAGTTTTATGGTTTCTTTCTCTGCAGAAAATACGCTCAAGGCGGGCAGTTCCGGAAGGGTTACGTTCAGCTGGAGGATAAAGTGGTTTTAATCACAGGTGGGGAATCAACTCTAGAGATTGCAGTGGATCTGGCACGAAGAGAAGCCAAAATCATCATCGGATTGAAAGATCCCAGCGTGAAGGGAGAGAAAATGATTGAGGAGATTATAGACAGAACCGGAAATACCAATGTCTCCGTGCAGGAGCTTAATCTTACGTCTCCTGACTCCATCCGGGAATTTGCTAAGCGCTTCCTAGAGAAAGAAAAACGTCTGGATATTCTTATTAATAACGCCGAAGAGATAGACGCCAAGTGGACAATGATTCACAATCATTATGGACATTTTCTCCTCACTCTCCTCCTCCTCGACATCATGAAGAAATCCTCACCGAGTAGAATTGTTGTGCTGTCCAGTAAATTACACAAATTCGCGAGACAACTGATTCAGAAGAAGTCAGAGAAAAGCTCAGCTTCTGGATTCATTAGAAGTAAACTTGCCAACGTTGTCTTCACTCGTCATCTCGCCAGGAAACTCGCTGGGACAGGCATAACTGTAAATTGCTATCATGAGGGATTCACAGCTGAGAGAATTCTCCCGGAATATCTTATGAAAAAACTTAAACCATCAATCTTGGAGTATCTCTTCAAGAATCCAAGATCAGCAGCTCAGACAGCGCTCTGTCTCGCCGTAGATCCGGATCTTGACGGAGTGTCCGGGAAGTTTTTCAGCGACTGTGTAGAAATTGAACCGTCGGATGTGGCAAAGAGTGACAAAGTGGCCGAATGGCTATGGAAAGAGAGTCTCTCAGTAACTGGATTCCCCGTAGAGGAGTCTCCATAATCTCGCGGATTTTGACTGATATATTTATTCTTAATTGAATGAATGAAGAAGATTATGGCCTTCAGGGATTTAATCAGAAATAATTTGATAAGGGAAAAGACTGATATTTTTAAAAGCAAAAAATCGTAATTTATTTGTAAAATTGCAATTAATCTCTTAAGAGGCTTAAGGAACTTTATGTCACTAGAAACAGTAAAATAGCAATAAAGAATGGATTTCCGGAAGGGATCTTACCTAAGCACTCGGCATAATCTTATGGAAGCCCACTTTGTGCACCTTCAGGCGATATTTGCTGTTAAAGAGCCTCCCGCAAATGTCACAGCCATGCTGCTTGTACTCTTTGTGGCGCCTCATGTGTCCCCGGAAGCTCGCCTTGGACTGGAGCCTCAATCCACAGATATCACACTAGACAAAAAAGAAAACAAGAGGAACAAGATAAGTTGAGGGTGTTTTGATATGAGAGCTCATAAGTAAATTATCCTTTTTTGGTTTAATTCGTTTAATTAATCATATTTAAACAGGAAGATTCATTTGTTTAAATAACTGCTCGATAAACGCCCAATAACTATTTATTTACAGGAGCCAAACTGAATAATAAATAACATCCAATTCTTGATCCGGGATAATCCCAAGAGAAAAGCAGCGAATGCTAAAAATGCAATTAATATGAGAGTCAATTAAATTGACGTGATTTCATTAATTATTTCATAATTGAGATTCATCCGGAAATACCTTAATAATCCCATCCACCAATCAGTTTAGTTACTTTAAAAAATTCAAATTGTGCGATTATCAGCCGGAAATTTGATCCAAGAGAATTGAACAAATTATTCAGCAAAGAAGAAGCCTTAGTAGGTATGTATTGCTTTATGCAAGACCCAATTTCATCAAAATTTCATCATTATCGATAAAATTTATGGATGAAAAAGCTGAATTGTTCCTTTTATAATAAAACTTCGAGTACCTAAATCTATAATTCATTATTAAAGAATCAATAATGCGGGGAACGCTGACACCAGGACAATTTCCATTCATATGCTCTTTTCTATTATACATTATTGATGAATTTCTAAAAAAAAAAACGAATAAAAAACTCTATAGAAGAGCGAAAAATACCATTAGATAGAATTAGGAGCTTTTAAGCATCGAGAAAGCTTCTGAATAGCTTAATGACACAGTTCCTGCTCTTCTATTGGGTATTTTTTGGAAAATCCTTTGGAAAAAAATCAAAAATTTAAGAATCCTAATTTTGATTGCTTCCAAATTGAGACAAAGCTATAAAATCTTATACTCACAGGATAGGTCTTGCCGTCGATGTGGACATCCATGTGGGCAATCCTCATGCTGGGCGTCTTGTACGTCTTCCCGCAGATTTTGCACTTGAACGGCCGCTCATTGGTATGTGTCCTCATGTGGATGGTGAGATCACCTCGGTAGCCGAATCCCTTGCCGCAAACCTCACAGATGAAGTTCTTGTCATTGGCACACTTTAAATGGAACTGGAGGGCCTTCTTATTGAAGAAGGACTTATCACAGTGGGAGCACTTGAACTTCCTCTCTGCGCACTTAAACCGGACGTGAGCTCGGAGTTCTGTGTAATCGTCAAAGGTGGTTAAGCAGTATTCGCATTTGTGCTCCAGTCTGGCCACATGTTTCTTTCTCATGTGGAAGCTGAGCCGAGCGAAGGTGCCGTACTCCCAGCCACACGCCCTGACGGGACAGATGAACTTCTCCGAGTGCTGGAAGACGTGCATCTTCAGCTCATCGATTTGAGGGAGTTTCTGGGAGCAAATTCCGCAAGAGTGTTCAAATTTCTCATCGCTCTGAGGCACAGACTCGAGATGGTCGGGAAACTGCTCCAAATGCTTGGCGAGATCAAACTCTGCGAGAAAGACCGTGTGGCAGGACTGGCAGGTGAAAAAGGTACCATAAGTGGCCACTAATCGAGTGGATTCATGATACTTCAAATGGGATTCCAGTTGAACTTGATTCTGGAAGTATTTACTGCAGGTGGAACAGTAAAAATCACTGGTTCCCTGAAGTTCCTCCTGATCTTCCGGATCCTCTTGAACTGGTTCCTCTTCCATCTCCTCCTTACCAGCATCTTCCAATAATTCATCCTCCCTCCTGAGTCGTTCCTCCAATGCCTCAAGACTGCAAATGAGACTTCTTTCGGACTCTTGGGCTTTCAGCTTGAAGCCACGAAACTCCAGAATGTTGTCTACGCACATCTTGCACGCGTTCTTTGGCAATTTGTCCTCAGGATGGATCTGCAATCAATTGAACGGATGAGGAGGCTTGGAATTCAAATTTCCGGAAGTACTCACGAATAGATTCAACGTGAAGGCTGCGAGATCGGATATCTTGACACTCTCACCCTCATCACTCATTTCCAGCGCCAGCGTGGAGAACACATCCACCATATCACTGCCAGAGCACAAGCATATCCTGCAGACAGTGTCCATGTAGTCATCTGGGAGGAAAATCACATTTCCCTGGCACTTTCTCTCCATGAAAATGCACTTTTGTTTTCAATCCAGCAAATTGTAAACAAAAATTCCGTGGAATACCAGCGCCACTCAGCGGAAAAGCTGGAACTTTTGGAGGTAAAGGCGGGATTTCAAAAGTGGTGATAGTATCACCTATCACCTATGACCAGAGAAAGAAAATTTCTTGTGCTTTTCACCTGCACAGTTTGAAAAATAACCGCATGGGGATCTTTATTTCCTTTCATTTCCCGTTACAAAAATTCCATCTTTTAGATTTTCAGATACTTTTAACCCTTCCTCTGGGGCAGAGCTCCTGTACCTTTGGCGAATCTCCGGAATCTCTCGATAATTTTTTGCGGTTTCGGGTATCCCTGATGTGGGAGGGACTCAGGATGAGGAGGCTGAGGATAGGGTGGTGCGTCCTTTGTGGGTGAGTGTCTTCTAAATCTTCCTCCTGGCTCTTCATGTTCATTGTATAATCCCTCAAATGCTTCTGCCTGTCTCTCGATGCGTCTGACCTCATCTGACTCATCAGCTAAAGCTCCCTCTGGCTGACCGTCTTCCTGGCATCTCTAAAAACCCTTCGCAATTAATCCACATTTTCTCGATATAGATATAATAAAAATAATTTTACTTACGGCGCCGGGGAAGGGCTGAAATGCCACGAAGAGAATCACTAATGATAACAACACTTCACTCTTCATTGTCTCTTGGGACTGTTGTCTGGATCGGTCATTTCTGGACCAGAGAGTCTCCCTATTGCTCATTTTTATAGCATTTCCATCCATCGATCGAAATCTCGGTCGAATGGCAAGAACACATCTCACCATCTCTAGCTAATTATTGCGGGTATTAACAAGGGATAATTGCAGCGAGATTCTTATCACTCTTCCACTCATTAATTAGCCTCCATGACAGAGTGTGAAGTGATTAGTGCGAGAATGATGAGCTGAAAAACCAGGGGGTTGCATCACTATTTTATCAATTTAATTGAGATATTCCTTGTTTCACTCTAGAGAGAATCCTTGAGAGAAATTAAACTCATTATAGCAAAAACTTACCTTTTGCTCAATTCCATATGATAATTCTCTTCATTAATGTATTATATGCCCAGTTTTTTTTTATCACTGAAGGCCTAATTAATAAAAATGAAACAAAATTTCATGTGAATAGCCAGGAAAATTCAAACCAAAGTCCAATATTAATTAATTGTTTGCTGGCCGGAAAAGCTCAGAGAGAGAGATTTTCATTTCATCCCAAACAAAATCGGCTCTTGATGAAAAATTCATCAAAACGCGGTGGGGGTGTAAAACAACATTTAAGGGGCGGAAATACAATTAATTTGGTTTTACTAATTGATTTTAATGTCCCGATATGCAAACAGATTCATTATATATTTCTTTTTCTTTTTTTTCTTTCATTTTCTGGTATTTAAAACTATGTAACAATGTACTCTATATACAAATATTAGTGGGGTGTCTCTGGTAGAATGATTTCTTTTTTCAAAGTCTATTGAGGAGTTCTTTTTTCTCATAAATTTTCATCATCTTTTCTTTGTTGGAGAGCCTAGAATTCGACATTGTTGTTTTTTTTTTTATATCTGAATTAGATAATTTAAAGCTTTTTATTACAATCATCATTGCATTTTACTCTATGTATAGGGTTTTCACTTCTCTATCATTTTCACCAGAAACACCCTCAACAGGGATTAAAACCTTTTATTTCTCAATTCATAACTACATTGTTTCATATTATAGTTAATTTTTATATTTAAATGGTGCTGAAAAATCACCTAAATTATCCCATTAAATCCTTTTTTAAAGAATTGGAAAAATTCAATTTCACTATTTATCAAAATTATTTTCACCGGGCGTTTGAAAAAAAAATAATGCAATGCAAAACTAATTTACCGGACTCATCTCAATCGAATTTCAATTTGCAAATGAAAATAATGAGATTATCTTTTTTTACATATTACAAAATCTCATTTTTATACAAATAATTTTTTTGTTAACTATTATTAAATTTCTCACACTTGATTTATACAATTGCCTATAATTTGAGTGTTATTAATTTTTTACTAATTTAAAATTAGATATCGGGGAATTCTTTTTGTTCTTTTTTCTTTTCATAAATAATTTATTATCATAAATAGTAGAGAGGATTTTCTTAAATAAGTACCCTCCTTGTATTTTCAACACATTTTTTATGGTTTTTTTTTGTTTTTAATAAATAGCTACTTACTGGGTATAAGATAGAGAAGTTTAGAGAAGATATTTTTTTAAAAATTTTTCTTTTAAAGTGTTTTGAATGTACACAATTTATAAATTTTATAATTGCATAGAAACTTTAAAGTGTTTTTCATTATTTAGTACATATTCTCGTTTTTAATTTAATTTGAAAGACAGTAAAATTGGGTTTCTCACTAGTATTTTATTATTGAAGATGTTCTTCTTCTTTAATTCTTTAACCCTTAAAACCCATTTTATTTTTATTTTTTGTTAATACTTTGTTTAGAGAAGATAGCAAGAGGTTATAGATTTTATACAGTTATTTGATAGAGTCTGGGCGGAGAAATTAACATAAAATCTAATCAACAGAACGTCTCTTATCATATCACTTTCAATGGTTTTCGAGAATGAAAACATGAACAAATATAATATTTATAACAACTTGATTTTGAATAAAGAGATTAAAGTAAAAAGAAATATTCTAACTGATTTTTCTTTTTAATTTTTTTCTTACTTAACTTGGGATTTCTATTTGAAAGAATATTTACAATCTAGAATTTTTTTGTTATCTTTATACTAGTTTGGTCAATGTTGGGGAAATTATCAATACCCACGCTTTTTTAAAATTTTCTCGTTTTCTATAGTTCAAGTAATAATTCATTATGTTTATATAATATATTTATATGGTATATATATATCAAGGTTTATTATGTTTTTACAATAATATAGTTCGGATTTTTTATCTATTTTCTTTATCCGTTTTTAGTAAGAGCATTCCTTTCTGAAGGTACTGAATTGGTTTTTCATCAACTTTGCCATTCAACATAAATCTTGTTCACTTTTCTTGTTTTTCTCCTCGGCGGTTTCTTGCATTGTGTCTCTGTTGAATTTTTATTGGATTCGCCATACGTATGTTCTAATAAACATTTTTTACATCTTGTTTTTTTTTGCTTATTATATCATTTGAGAGACAATTAAGAGTTAATCTTCATATCAATCTCATCGTACAAGAACAAAATTAAAGCAATTACCCGACAGCCTTTGATATCATCGAATTTATAAAGATTCTTCTTTTTTGTGTTTTTCCTCATGTTTTTTTCTCATAGTATCGCATTTTCTCAATGTTTATTAAATGAAAAACAATACAAGTTCCGCATTATCTATGTCTTTTTCATTAAAATCTGGTTAGATCTGAAAATTTCTCTAATTATATTGCAAGTATTGTTAATTATTTTTTTTGAATATTATCGCTTGTTTATAGAACCACATTGTCCCCTATTAAGGTGTTAGAGGTCAGAAAGTAATCAGGAAAAGAGGATTAAGTGAAAATCACGAGAATTTCCTGCTTTTGTCATGTGCAATCGATCAACACGAGTGGGAATTCAATGAGATTGAATAAGTCGGTGTGTCATCATCCGACACATTATGATGATAAATCACTTGAGTGAATTCCACGTTGTCGTTGCAAATTCTTAATTGCTATCCCGGAGCTATTCTAACAAGAGATTCACTCACATCAGTATCTTCGGGATTTCTCAGTGGTTAGCACACTTCTTCCCTTCATTGCAGCTTCTCGAGCATGAATTTATCTTCGTTGCAATTACTTCTTGTTATATAGATTTTCTAAGTGGACTTTCTCTCCTAATGTTTACGGTGAAAACGTTGCGGAAACCGTCTATTGAGTTTTATTTGATCATATTTTGTGTTTTATTTGTGGCCAGTTAAGACTTAAGTTAGAAGGTTAATTTTGTTGTTCAAATTTGTGCGTCAGTTATAAATCTGTTTTGCTCTTTTTGAACCTTCCATCCTGATTTATTTTTGGTTTAATGAATTTTAAATAATGTGATTCACCGGGAAATATGTTTGCGTCCCATTTATGAGATTTTGTTTGGTTATCCTTTTGATTAACTGTTTGAAACACTGAAACGATCTTTTTGAGAAATTTATCTTCAATTTTCTTTTTCAATACGTTTTCTTCTTATGAACATAATAACAAATTTTTTCGAATATTTTTGAAGACATTTAGAGAAGAATCTCATGAATTACTTTTTAATAAAATTGTTCAAGTTTTTCAATTTAGACATTAGGAAAAGGTTTTTTTTCTTTACATCAAATATAGAAATATCGAAATATAAATATTTATTAATTTTATTTCAATTTCTTCTTCATCAAATATGGAAAATATGACGCTTTTTTACATAAAATTCCTTTTTTGTAATTTTTTCTTTTTAAATTTTTAGAGTAACACATTTTTGTGCTACTTTAAGATTTTTCTCTCTGTCATTAATATCTTTGTTATTTTCTTCTGTTTACACTAAATTCACAGCATTTGACGACTGTTTCATGTTTTTTTTGCATTTATATATTTTATAATATTCATCCTTTAAAATGTATATAATTCCTTATCACCTAGAGGAAATAAATGCAATAATGCCATTGCATGAATATCATTCTTCTTTTATATATACTGCGAAAAAAAACCCTTTGCATTCATTCTTTCAACAACTTAATGCACTTGAATGTGTGTTCAGTGGAAAGAAGTTGAAAGGAGGAAAGAAGGAACAGAGGAATTATGCTTAAAAGGGCCACTTGGGGAGAAAAATAATGTGACAGCCTCAAGAAGAAGTTGTCGAAAGGAATTTTCCGGCTGAATGGAAGGAATAATGTTTTTAGTGCATTTAAATGTAAACCTCTTTGCACTCGTATATAAATTCACTTCATCAGAGAGACGAGAACGTGGTGGGAAAATTATGATTAAAGTTATGGCGGGGGAGATAAAAATTGTCGTTTTAATTTAGAATTTATCATGTGTATTTTTTTTGCATTGTGTATTTATAATTTAGCTAATTCCTTTATATTTTCGGTATGTCTTAGCATAATGCAGGCACCCCAAAGTTTTCTTTTTCTATTATTTTTTATCATCCTAAAAGTCACTGTTTATTTACTTCATCAACAATAAATAATTCTCACGCCTCATAAATTCAACTAAACTGCTGTTTTGTAATGATGTTTAATAAACTGTTGTCATTCACTTTAAATATACTTACAATTGTTTATGCTACTACTTCTATCTCACATCTCTTTCTCATCCACCTTTCGCATATTTACCTACTATCTCTCACGTTTTAACTATAAACGTAAAGCTTTACTGCAAACCGCAATAAATTTGTCTTCGACAATTTCTCACCTCGTGTTCATCACTATAAGATTTTAATTTATACAATCAAACATGTTTGAAATAATCACATCATGCATTCCCCAAAGTTTGTAAAAGATTGCTCAACTACTATAGAACCAAAATGATGTCTAAATATTAATGTTGGTTTCTGCTAATTATCCTGGTTGTTGTTACTAATTTCTCATAATGTTTCCTCTGCTAACTTCAACATGATGTTTGCAAAGTGTATATTGTTAAAAAACTTTTTGTATGAAACTCCTTTTTGTCTTTTATATTTTCCTTATGTTTTCTTGTTCTTTTGCAATGTCCTTCATTGATCTATAATTGCTACACTAATGTTGTTTATCTCTCGATATATTCACTACAATGCAACATCTTGGGGTGTCTGAATGTTTTGTCTTGTAAAAACACGATGGTAATTAAAATGACATCTCCCCAAATGACCCTTTCATGAGATTAATTACAAAATCATTTCATTCTAAAATGAGAGGCCAAATGTTTGGTGATGTTGTGAATTGGCAAACAAAGGGTGTTCAAATGCCTTCGCGAATGTTTTGTGTTGAAAGAATGTCCCAAATAAATTACTAATTTGCGGTGATACCTTATAGTGTGCAAAATGAAGTTTGTTGAGCTTGTTAATTAAATGTGAATACATGCAAAAGTAATTCACTTGCCACAGTTCACATCACTGCACGATCAACAGAGCCATTAAATTTCATTATCCAGTAGGTATATAAAATTAATTGAATAAAAGCGTGAGTGAATTAAAAATGCAAATGAAAAATTATTAAATGACTTTTTGGTCTTGCTTATTTAATGAAATCAATAAAATTCCATAAATTACTCATTGGCGTGGAATAAAAAACTTTGCGATAATTTATTGTAAGCGATTTAAATTGCTCATTAATATACGAAATATATATATTTGAAAAAGAGAAGATATTCAACAAAAATTTTCTTATTGGCACTTCCACTTTCGCTAGAATCAATCGATAAAGCACACTTTAAGTTTTAAATAAGTAAGATTTTAATTATTTTATTCAATTTTTATTGCACTTATCAAAAAAATTGTCCATAAGAGAAGTAGGAAGTAAATTTGGGAACTTCTTTCGCTCGTTCGCGATTGATAGAATTTGATATGCTCGTCTTATGCGTGAACAAGCACTTTGTCTATCCAGCAATTTCCATCTCAATTAATTCTTCTTTTGGTTCTTTGGATATTGGTGAAACCTTTTACCTCCTAATTTATATTATTTCGGATTTGAACACCCCTTTGGAGATGAATATTCAAAAAGAGATGAGATGCAGTGATTTCCCCTAAAATATTCCTATTTAGTCTTCTAC
>CAKKOB020003021.1:0-10271 GCA_918844115.2 Phlebotomus perniciosus
ACATAGACATCTCTCGATTTATATATAGCGAAAATATCTGCTCTTGAAAGCCACCCCATGAGCTCCAGAACACCACTCACCCACCCAGTGTGTGTTCACGCAATATTATACAAGCGGCTACAAAATTATGGGATCCATATAGGGGGAGGCGCCCCAGTTTGGTACAGCTTCTAGTTTGGTACAACTCAATTTTTCATGCATTTTCCTTGAACGGAGGCTTACTATTTTTCCAGAAAATATAGAGCTTAAGGCCTACTATCATGATATAATAGAGTGGACCAGCTTCGTTCAAGAAAAATACATGAAAAATTGTGTTGTACCAAACTAGAAACTGTACCAAACTGGGGCGCCTCCCCCTATATTTGAATTTTTTTATTTTTTACAATTTGATTTCAATCAAAACTGTTGCGGTTCTCAAACGGTTAAACAACCAGTTTTTCATAACACATCCCTTTCCACAATCTATTGTATTCAAATAAGGAAATTTATAATATTTAAATATATAAGCGATCACCGAGAAATATTCTGATTTACGATATTTATCTAATCAACCTTCTTCTTTTCGCTATATTTAACATAATGTATCCAAATAAGATTTCAAACCTAATCAAAGATGTTGTTGAAAAATTCAAATTTCCTATCTAGAAGTATGTAAATTATTTATTTCGCAGTTTGTGAAACGGAAAAGAGAAATAAATGTTAGGCACATTTGTTAGCCTTTCTGGTAGGCGTGGGAAGCAGAAAAGGAAATAAACATAAATAGGATTTTTCTCTGGGCCTAGAGTACTTCCCATAAAAGTCTCGTTTATCTCAAATTAAAATTTCTTCCTCGAGATATTTTCGCCTGATAGTGATGAAAAATTTCGCATCTCAATAAAAATTTTCAACTCCAAAATCCCGGCGTGTTTATCTTTGACATTTTTCTAAATAATTACTAATTTATTGTCGTATCTTTTACATACAATGCCCAGGCCTTGGGAAAGTTTTGCTTTAACATAAAATGTACAACAATTCAGGGAAGGTGACTTTGCAGACAAATCCCTCTGGGTGATAAAACAAATCAAAAGGTGAATTTGAAAGAGAAAAATTTATTCTCACACGTCACATACAATTTTCCCACAGACGTGGATACGGCGTCAAGATGAGGCAACGAAAAATCTTTTGCAATTTTTCACAAGTTTTTGCTCTCCTCTTGCCATAAGTGGAAAATGTTGGTGTTTCTTTTTACCGAATAAATTACTTGGGAGCTTATAGGAGAAAACTGTGGATTTCTTGCAAGTGAAAAATTGAGTGAATTATGCAAGTGTCGTTATTATCCTGCCGTCAGATCAAATTTACGAAGGGAGACATAAAAAAACACAAGACTCGGAGAACTTTATGAATACTTCACAAGAAAACAGAGAAACTCTAGGGAAGCAACAATAAATTGAACAATAAAAGTGAATAATTCAATTTTAAAATAACCCTTATGAAAACAGACCACTTTTAAATATATTTCCCATGTTACCTATCTGGTGGGTGGAAAATTTGCATGGGATCGTGTTAAGAACAAACATTCAAGACCACACAAGACCTTTTAATAAATTTTTCATTTAGGATTTCTTCTTGGAGAGAACCTTAGCTTGCATAATGAAAATAATGTTTTCCATGCATATTAGAGCTAGTTTTATGTGTGCAATTTCAACAGGAAGTTTTTTTTACAGCTTCAGACAATGAATTTTACTTTTAATATAATTGGAAAACTTTTCCAGTAATAATTAACACGAAATCTCTAAAATATAAAAATATTTCTTTAATAAACTGCTCGCTCAATAAATGTTTTCAAATTTAAATTTGAGAAAATCTTCTACAAGTGACGTAGAACAATATTGGTACAAAATTTACCATTTACATTATATTATCTATGTCGCATCCACCTTAAGAGCAATTGAGGCGAAATCATTTATCTCCCGCGGTGAACGCTGAATGTGTTTTTAATTGTATCGTATTGTTGTGTTTTTTCCGCTGTTTGCACTCCAATCGCTTGTAATTAATTGAGCCAAGTGGAATTTCGTTCTTCTAGAATTTATTGCTGCAGAAAATCGATTGTTCTGGGAGATGAATAAAAACGTCTGATGGATAAATGAGCGCCTCCTCTCCCCATGACCGGACAAAGAAACAACAATAATCATGGGTGAAACCCCAAGGGAAAACTTTGGTATTATATATAGAGAAATCTCTCTTGACTCGCATTCTGAAGAGGAGCACTCGGCGTGTGTGACTCCAACTGTTGGGTTAATATTGCGTTGCTGTGGCAAAAGCGCGCATCATCCCCCTCAGCACAGCAAACAGTATAGAAGTAGTGGCGTTAATTAAAGTGCCACTCAATGAGTCTTTGGCAAGACGTCAGGGTCAAGATTTCTTCCAACATCTCTATATACATATACACTTGTTCCCAACACTTGAAACTCACTCTATATCCCGCCTTCTTTTCATCCCCTCAAATGCGAGTACAGTAGTATAAAGGGGAGTTCAATCTCACATCTTCCTATACCCCCAAAAACAGCTCCATCGCATCTCCATTTTTCTCTTCTTGCTCATTCACCCCGCAAAGCGTGGTAACTTTAGTAGGATGGCTTAACATTTATTTCATTCGCATTTATCTACTTTATATCCACCCCAATAGACACATTGTTCAAAATCGTCTGCATGATAGTGTAACGCGTGGGTGTGGATAATGTATGCGTGATAGAATTTATAGTTTGTCATTTTTCTATGCTGATCACCACATGTTCCACCCAAGTTCTTCCGGAGTTGAGGCTACTAAATACTGAGGCCTATTTAGGACCGAGTGAGATAAGTCCATGGGATCAGATGAAACACTTTTGGTCTAATTTATATTCCATGCTAAGAAGGCAATCATTCACACATCCCAAGATAGCTCTGAGAAGTTATTATTCTATGGCAAGAGACACATCTATGGGAAGTTCTTTAAAGACTAAATAATATATTCAAATTAATGAACAAACATCTTTCAACAATATTTCTCTCTCGCTAGAGAATTCCTGCGAAAATCCTTTCAGTGATTGCTTAAGAACCTGAAAATGTGTCTCGTTTTATCATAAATCAATTTTGAACTCTCATAATCAAATTCATGTAGGAGAGTTTGCTGAACAAATTTATCTGGCATGTACCCAAGGCAATATGGGAAAATTCTCCAATAAGGCCCTCACGGGCGTGCAAGTGGAGATATGCGATAAATAATAGAGAAAGAAATCTAATAAAATTTATATGGTGAAGAGAGAGTCAAGTTAGAGGGTGGAAGGCACACGTGATGTGGAATAAATGACGCCGGCCAATATTTTATTATATGTATACGAGCCAGATTTGAGCGCCATGTGATGAAGTGAAGAGAGATGTTCGTGCATTGAATGTACGAGGGGCATCATGTTTCATTTATTGAGGGTGTACTGGGGTTGTACTACCTGGAGAAACATTGATATCTACAGCACATTTGAGAGATAGAGAATAGATGTACATGTGGTGAAAGTGGGTGAAGAATTTCAGCCCCCCAACCCCATCGAAAAAGGTTTTGGTATACTATTCAGGAACACGCTTCCCATGATTACATATACGCAGCAGCAAAATTGATCGTATAATGTTAGACACACAAATTGTACATAAAATGTTATAAAACATTTCACATTCCACGCTTTCGTTTCTGCGATGATAAAATTCATCCTCGACAAGTCTCCTCCGCCAATCCATGGGGAGGAAAGTTGCGAGGAGCCCGATTGGGGCGAACGAGAGAAAGTGATCCACTATGCTTGATGGCGATGTGAAAGAGAAAGTGAGTGAAAAAGGCAAATTCCTCCGATGGAGGTGGGCGAGCGAAGATGTTGAATCTGTTTTCCTTCAACTTTTCTGGGACTATGTAAGTTTGCTGCTTATTCATCAGTACACGTTGTTGTCGACGTCTTCACCAAAAGTGTAGCATTCTTTCTCCTCTCCCAAGTCATTTCTCTAGCCATTCATTCGAATCACATACAAGCGCCAACCACCCTAGCACCATTTATCGATCTAGTGGGGATTACGGTGAGGGCAACACAGGGAATCCACACTTGCCATCTCCGTCTTGTTCTGATACAAGAAAACTATATATACAGTGGATGATGACGGTGCGGAGTCAATTATAGTTTTACCACAATATATATATATATATAGAAAGAAAGCGAGAGAAAGCAATATTAATCCACAGATCGACCCTAGTGAGTCATCCACTGAACTTGTGTCAATCTTTCACATCTTCATCAAGTCTTTTACCTTTTGAAAACTATACACACACCTATAAATTATCAGGAATATCGACGTCTTGAAGTGTAAAATATCACAACAGCAGAGAAACTAATGAAAATTTCATCTCGCTGAAAATCCTGATAAATTTTTTCCTCTTAAAATTCTTTTCTCATACCTCAAGAGGTGGAAGTGTAATAAATTTTGCGAATGAGGTCAGGAGCAATGAATAATATTTCCAGATACATCGTAATATTTTTTCAGAGAATATCACATTTAAAAAAAAAATTGCTTCGCTGAAATGTTAAATGTTAAAGATTTATCCTAAAGCCAAAAGCAGAAATAATATAAAATAATGGTCAAAAAATTACACCAATTAATTTTGGGGATTTAGAAAAATAGCCTGAAAGCTAAGTATGAAATATCTTTTTTAATAATATCAGAAATTTCATCACTTGTGAACGTTTTTCAATTGAATAAAAAGTAATCACCTAAGACTAGGTTTTTGAAGAAAAAAAATTTAAAATGAGATAAATCTGAAATGATGAATGACGCAGTGCTTTGAAAAATACTACCTTTATTTCCATCAAAAAGGAAGACTGATTATGGAAAATGCAACATAAATAGTTTCCATCTTGCTAGCCTTGTAAGCGAACTAAAAATGTTAAAATTTATATATAATTCCCAAGTGAAAAAGGGAAAATATTGCAAAGAGGACACAAACAGTTGAGATGAAAGGACATTATAAATTATTATCAACCTGTATTTTCTTCTCTGTTTATTTCCTCTACATCTTTTACTCGTAGCTAACGGCGAAGGGGATTTGCAATTTTACACTTAATGAAATACAAGAAAATTTCTCTAACCTATGCATGAGATGAATTCAGCGCTGTGTAGTCGAGATACTCTATCCAGTGAAATTGGATAACAATTAAGGAATTCTTATGCAAGATGGAAAACAATGTTAATTTTGAGAGAAAGTGTTACAATGTCATTTCAGATGAAAAGCTGAGGAAAGCTCAACAAGTAAGATGAAATTAAATGCATGATTTATGAGAAAATCTTTCGTTATAATTTATGATTATACTGTAATTGAAAAGATGTAAGCAAAAAAATCGTCATGCAAAAGAAAGTGGATGAATTCGTCTTACAAAATAATACTTATGTTCTCTCGTCAATATTTAATGTCATTTTCGTGCTTTTCACATATTAGTCAATTGCTTTTTTTTACCGCCATAAATAATATATGGGCGGAACGGAAGAAAAGTCTCAAGTGAAACCATAACAGGTCATATGTAAGGCAATATTCTCTTCTCTTCCACCCACTTTTCCTTGTCAATAAACAAGCAAATTATTGTTCAATAATATCAATTTGCTATATATGTATATTGTGTTAGCACACATTCATCAAACGTGACTTCCATTCTTCCATCTATAAAATACAATTATGAATAAAAGCTAAATGCAATATATCGCAAAGAGTGGTAATTTTATATTTTATTGCTCCGCCATTTACTTGATATATCCGCATGGCAACGTGTACATTGTAGTGTAATTAATGTTTACTTTTATGTGAAATGTGGTGAGCGTTATATCGAAATTGAATTTGATATTGACTCCGCATGTGAAGGTTCCGAAAGTGATCAGCATCGCAAAAAAAATTTTGTAGGAGAAAAAGCTAAAGCTTCCAGATCTAATCATATGAGATGCTTCGTTTATGTCTACGATTTTTATAAGGTCGATGAGAATCCGCTAGAATATTGTAGGAAATTTCCACAATATGCATAATACTGAATGGAAAGGAGAAAAATGGGAATCCGGATAAGGTAAAATCTCCATTCAAGCGTAAATTCCTCTTTTTCCTCGCACATCTCGTACATCGCATATGTGATTATTGGAAAATCACAAAGAGAGCAAATGTCGAATTGGAAAAAAATCCTTAAGAGACAACATTTTCTCATTAACATTGTAAGAATTACCTATATCTAATCTCCTGAAACTATTCCACTGTGACGCAATCAATAGCGGGACAGACACAAGAAAATACATTGAATTCATGATACAAAACAAAACAAACAAGCAAAAAACTTTCCACAATATCATCTTCAAATGTCCCCCTAGAGTGGATGATAGTCGGAAAAACTATGCCACCGAATAACACCCACGCAATGATAAACGACATAGTTTTCTCTCTCTCTAGGGCACCCATTCAGGTTTAGCGTCTGACTTCGCAGTTCAAAATCACAGGGCTGTACCAATAGGAAAGTTCCATAGAGACAACTTAAGACAAGCACCCTAGTGAGTTCTCAAATTCAGCTCAATTTAGCAATTTTAAACGTACATTGCGAGAACTATAAGAAAGTTTGAAACATACTTGTAGGTTTAATTAAAACTTGGAAAGAGTAAATTTTATTAAAGTGTTGGATTGTATTCTCTAATAAAATATAAGGTGTGCTAAAGATTCAATTTCAAAGTTTCAGGTTTGCAATGAGGTGTTTTAGAAATTTCATACAATAGTTGAAGTCTGCGAATTGAGTAATAAAAGTTTTACTACATTTTAAGGGTGTAATTACTTGTATATAATGATGTGAGATATTATTATTTTAGGTCACGATATTTCTGAAACGTGTTCATCTAGAAATATATGTTTAAAATCAACAATGGAGTAGTTTTACGAATGTATATGCTAATCTTGAAATTTAAAGAAAGGCAAATTACTTTTTATGAATAATTAAGAGATTACAACAACGATTGTGACTTAAACAAACTTTCATCCGCTAAATCCGCTAAATCTGGCCTTGTGGCTTGATAGCTGGGGCCGTAAAAATTAAAAGACAAAAAAAAAAAAAAAATCCGCTAAATCCTTACACATTACAGTTTAAAAACAAATCTAAAAAGTTTTAAACTCATGCTGTAATGAATTGAGATAGTTTTATAGTTCAGAAAACCAGCGCAAAACGCTTTAAATTAGAGTTAAAAGCATTTATTAATCTTGTCTACTTTTCATCCTCAATCCCTATAAAAGCTATTACTTTTTTTACACCTCTTTGATTTTTCACCACGAACACTTTTCCTGAACGCAACCCTGTAAAAAGGCCGCCCACGAGAATTTCCCTCACAATTTTCCGTTCATCCCTTTTCATCTCTAAAATATCTGTTTTATCGTGTGGGAAAAAGGCACCGCAAGGCCATATGGTTTTATCATTTGCTACATAGTTAGAGTGCATTTGCACATTATTCACTCAGATTGATTGTGATGGGATTTAGAGGTAAGCAAATATGAGAATTTCTCCTTGCTATGTGAATATGGAGATACGTATTGAAAGACGATGACGATTGAACACGTCTTTCTTGTTACTGAATTCAGCACAGAAAGACGGCGCCGAATATTTGTATCTGTCTCAACATGGCTCATGCTCCATGGTTTGTCGAGACTCGAATTGCGACAGATACATAGACAAACTGTGGATGATGTGAATGGGATGCTGGAGGGGAAACAGGGTGGCTAAAATCAGTTGTATAAATAAATTACCATATTCAATTTCAGGTCACTTGCGAGAGCAGACACAGCATAGACATAATTCAAGTATATACTTTTCATTCCTCTCCATCCTCGCGACCACTTAAGCCACCAACATCAGTGAAATTAAAATCGCTGCTCTTTGGCAAGTTTCAAGGCAGCAGTAGAGGAAAAAAGAACCACTGCTGGGAAATTTGCTACGCGTACTACTTGATTTTAAATAATGGTCTTGTTTGTTATGGGATAAGCGAATAGACAGTGAAGAAGCGATGGGGAGGCATATCAAATGCGTTCGGGTCAGGTTGCCCGAAATTTCTCTCTCCATCAGAGATCTAATACTCAAAAACACATACACCATTTCGAGCCATAAAACCTCAGAGATCTCGGGTATTTATCTTATGTAAATCACGTCTATGCAAGCTCTTTAAAGCTTATATAGAAATCTCAACCGCAATACCAGGCGCCCCCACCGAATTCGACCACACATAGAAATTCCAAATGCTCATCGCTCATTTTTCTTGTAACCATACAGATATGCCAATAAGAGGGCGTTAAATAAGATGACAAGTGCGAATGTTGATGGGAAATAATACTGAGACATCAGTCAAAGTAAATTGATTCATTTTATGGACTATATAAGGGCCACCATAAAGAGAGAATTATTATGAGATTCACAATCTGCGAATATTAGAGCTCGCGTGGCATCAGTAAAAGGCAGCTCTAGGCCATCATTTTTGTCCAATCTATCCAGGATATCCAAGAAATTGCGACAGATTTTGTCACCATTGGAACTACGACGCCTAGAGGGGTCCATTTGACCCAACACAGCAATTTCACAAGCTTTCCTCTTATTTTTTCCCCATTTTCTCCTTTGTGAAAGGGATATCTACTATAGTAAGCATATAACCATTTATATGATCCTAAAGTTGGGGTATAGTTTCAATTACGTGCATTCGATTACAATTTCTTGTTGATATTGAGTTCGGGTCAAATACAATTTCCCATTAACCCATTTTACATTTTTACTCCCAAAAGGCGTAAAATTTGATTTTCATCCCTTGTGTCAGGACCATAAAACCCGATTATATCATACTTCCCACACACTTATCCTGTGATTCACATGAAGATGAAAAAAGGGAGCAAAACTCAATTACACATTATACACATGTCGTACAACAATTCTCAGACATCTCAAATGCGAAATGCACACATAAAGATTATGATCCGAGGCACAAATATTTTGGGGTTAAATTGATTTTATTCTATGGCGAATTTATAGGTAATCGATAAAATATCAGCTAAACAGAAATTTTTTCTAAAGCAATGAATCCAATGAATCCCAAAAGGCGTACTATGTATTAGTAAGTATGTCACTAAATTGAATAACAAAGGTATAACTAGATTTTCCTAAAATGCCACTACATATCATATTTTCGAGTCCCTAGACAATTTTGGGCTAATCAATTGCCCATAGCTATGTCCTAAGCATAACATTAGAAGCAAAATGGGAGCAATAAAATGTGCTGTATCAGTGGGTTAGATCTAATATGGGAGTTTTTTCCCAAGAGGCCACAAAAGATTACATTCATGAGACGGCAAAATGTGGATTGAGTGTTAATTTCCAACAAATTCTCACTTAATTAAGTATAACACATGGAAATTGTTCCCCCAGCACAACCCCTTTTAATTGCATTTATATTGATAAGTAACTCCCGGTGGAGAAAGCAAATCGTGTGTTATTCCACCAGTATGTAGAATGTGCTGGAAAATAGAGAGATGATATAAATATTTGTGCACCGCTCGTGGCAGACGCATAACATCGTGTAAGAGTAGCACGTCTGATGTTTGATGTGGTCCTTCATGTAATTTTCATAATGATTTGGTCACACAATATCCCACCCACAAAACGCCTGTATATCGCTCGTTTTTTGTGGTATGTCGTATAATTTGCCACCAATATTTTATAGATGATTTTGTAATTCATTCGAGTGCCATATTCTGGACCCTCAGTGCTACCGTTTTTCGATACTCTACATTTTCCTTTCATACCCGACATAAAAAACCACTTTTTATGGCGATTCCTTTCTATTACTCACTTTTTTTTTCACTTCTTCCATCATTACATGTATATTTTTCAGCAATGCCTCAGCGTCAGCACATTACGTATCACTCTAAGAATGGAGTATATTTCATTTCTTCGGCGAGAAAGTTTGTAGCATGATATGGGTATCGATCAGAGATTCGAATTACACAAATGATCCTTGAATGCGTCTATCATGACTCCCGCGTGACTGTTGGTGTCCTTTTGGTCCATAAATCAGGCGTTCGTCAGAGATACGAGCGCTTCATGGAAAGCTATATGTTGCAAAATTTATATGGCCAAGTTTAAAAGCGCAAATAAAAGAGGTCACAAAGTTGGACGAAGAAAGCTTTTAGGGGCATTAGAGCTTTACGCACATTTTTCATTGAACGCAATTTT
>CAKKOB020003022.1:0-10270 GCA_918844115.2 Phlebotomus perniciosus
GAAAAATACGTTAAAATATGGAAAAGTTTGTGGTGCGAAAGCGTGGCAGGTGCGGGGAGTTGTGGATTTGAGGAAAGTGTGAGGAAAAATCCTAAGGACCTGCCATATCTATGATAGCTCTGTAGCCAGAGAAACAGACACAGCGACACGCCATGAATGATAATACTTGTGTGTTCACTCCAATGTCGACTTGAAGGCTTAAGGAGAGTGAGGGGGCGAGTAGAGTGGCTTTTCTCGGTGGATTCCCTTTAGCTCCACTTCGCTCCACATAATACACTGTCGTGCGGCGACAGGGCGAAAACTTTCCTTCACGACGCCGGTCATATGCAAAGTACCTAGAAATCCGGGATGAGAAAGGAACAAAGTGACAATACTGACAGTGAGTTTACCAGCAAAAGCCAGAGTTCGAGTTCTTAAAGCCTGAAACGTAACTATCAACTTGCCTGTTTTTTTCCATGGATGAAAAACTGAAATCGAATACTTAACCCTTCGAGGTTCAATAGGGAATGTTCGTCCTATAAAGAAAGTATTTTATCTCATAATATTTTCCATTGTTTATTTAAAGTGAATCTCGGATTTTATCTGAAAAACTATATCTCTGTTTAAGTGGTGTTAACTTTACTAATCTTAAGTGGTTGAATTTAATTTACTCCATTTGTAATCATGTTCACCTCATTCTTATCTCTACTACAAAAAACTAATTCGCACAAGGTTTACAAAACACCCAATATCAGCTCCTAGATATTGTATTGAATCTAACTTATTGCCCTCATTCCATTGTTTCGCTACTCTTTGGCTTCTGCATTCGATACCGATGCCCCATTAAATCTCATTCCACGTAGTGAGATTAAAAAAGCGTTTAAGTTAAAATCCAAACACAGTGTCTACACCATTGCAAATGTGCACCGTGTAGCTACAAGAGGGGATGCAGCCGACAAGTTGTGTGAAAAAAAACCAAATTTTAATTCCATAAACACCGCTTAACCAAGTTTTATTGTACTCTGGCCGTTCATGGTGGCTTCCGAATACAAAATATCCCAGGCTGTTGGGTGTGGGGGCGGGAAAAAGCATATAATTCGTGTAAATTTGTGTATTTCTGCCTTTGCACACAATATTGGGAGCAATAATGTATTTGGACATATTAAAGTTTAATTTCTGCATCCCATATCGTGCCGTATTAGGCTTTTTGCTGGAAAATTCTGTTGAATAAATCGCGATTTTACGTTTAATTGAAATTTTTGATATTAACCTTCCGGGCAAACGTGAAGCTTCATGAATTTACGATGATCACTCGGTATATGCAGCCAAACATCAATAAATCGTCGAATTGAATTGCATACGAAATTTCCCAGAAGTGAAAAAGTAACAAAGAACAATATTTCTCCTCAAATTTTTCTCTTTATGCTGAGTGACCTGCATTATTATTCTGTGAGAGGATATAAAAGAACTTTTCCACCTGATATTCCCCACCTAATGCACTTATTTGCCGACAAACATATTTTCAACGGTAAACAATTGGAAAGGGATTCGAACGAGTCGCATTACAATGAGCATACAAATCCCACAAAATATATTTGTGGGCGCACCAGAGTGTGGGTGGACTTTTCTTCAGACCGTTTTCATCTCACTGCATTTATTTACGTTTCTATGCACATTTTCGTTACTCGAACTCTTTTCATCTATTCCCCAAACCATCTACACGCTTCACCAATTTTACTCCCTTTGGAAGCTTTACCCACACGAATGCATTTTGAAAACAAACCTCTGCATTTTCTTTTTCACACGCGGAATAATAAGAACAATGCTTAAATGCTTATATGGAAATTGTGAAGGGAATAAGGGGGTAATACTTTGGGTTAAGCATTTAATCTCAGAGCGAAACATTCAAGCATGAGGTTTTGAGGTTTAATTTAGTCAATTTTTGTCTGAAAGATGCTTTTCTCATTAATTTTTAATTTTTTTAAAAGATTTTTAAAGAATTTTCGGCAAAAACTTTCTAGCATTTAAAAAATTAGTTTAAGATTTAAAAAAAAAGCTTTTTTAAAAACTGATAATATTGAAAACAAAATTAATGAAATGAAAGCTCTTCAAAGTTTCCCCAAAAGCTGTCCAATACTTGCGAATTTTATATGAAATCCATAGAAGATTCTTCTATGATTTCGTGACAATGTCGCGGATAAATCAGCGGGATAGATAGAAGAAAATCAGACACTTACCCTCTTTTTCTGGTAGAAATCAGTCACCCAATCCTCGTCAGAGTATCCCGTGGAGTGTGAAAAAAACTGTTTCCTATTCAATATTGAAGAGCTCACACGGAAAATGCTCCAAGATGTCTCACACCGTCAAGCATGAGAAATGAAGCGATTCAGAGTCCTTTAGTATTGCCTATGAATTGGAATCTCTGTGGGAAGAGAGTGAGAAAGTGAGGAGGAAAAAAAATGGTAAAGAATTGATTGACGTTCGTGAATTGGAAGATGCGAGAAACAAATAAAATTCTCTGTCTCTGTCACAAGGAATGTGATTGCACGAGCCAAAGAAAGATTGTGGGATGGAGGACGAAGCGAGAAAAGGATTAAGTGGAAAATTGAAAATTTAAATTATTCTTCTTATATAGCAGCGCCAAGTATTTTTAATTAATCACTTCATGACAACATAAGCGATCATTTACAAACTTAAGCCATGTAAATTAACTCGAGAGAGAGTGAACAAATATTTCACTCCAAATTCAATTAAACATGCTATTTATAATTAATTTCTCACAGCAACTAAAATTTATCTGTTACGGAGTCTTGAGTGAAAGTGAATCGGAGGGATAAAACTTAATGGAAACTTATACATTTCATTTGTTTCCTCTGAATGGAAGTGTTTGTTAAAATGTTTGTAAAAGTTTGTCAAATCTGTTACAAAATTAACAAATGCTTTTTAGAAGTGTCTCTAATGATTTTTTGAGACATAATTCGTTATTTTTAACAATTTTGTATTTATTTGGTAAATTTACAAAATAATAACAATATTATGTTAATAAACATTATTTTATTATTAACCCTATACATTTTCATTACAAATGTTATCAATGCTACAGACTTCATTTTAGGGTATTTCCCGTATTTCCAGATGATTCGTTTCACATTGCCAGAAAAAGTGGAGGAATATGAAAATGTTATGACATTATCCGGGAAAGATAATGCCATTCAGAGACATCTTCTCACACCTTCACAGCAAAATAGTCTTTTAAACAGATTTGCACACACATTTAAGTGAATTCTCCCCCACATCTGCACTCTCAAATGGTCTGTGCGATTCAGAGGTAGCAAAGGTGAATATTTTGGGGAGAGGATAGAGGCTAAAGGTCTGACAATGACTATGGGTTTGGCCCCCGACACTGAAGCATGTCTGCTGGGTTAAAGTTGGCATGCATGGATGGCACGAGAGCGAGCAGGAGGTGAGGGGGAGGTGATAGGAAGAAAATCTGTGATAAGGAGAGAATCGGTTCGGTCCTCTAGAACGTCTGTGAAACACCCTTACAGTCACATATCCCCCCATACCGCCCCCCAAAAAGGCTATTCCAGATACAATGTGAGAATGGGTTCTGCCTGCCTGCTTGAGAACTTGATGGCATGTTGGGAAGCTTAAGGAATTTCAATTTTGTATGCTCCCTGCGTAACTAGAGTTGTATAAACGTACCCTGTGGATGGTGGGTGTAATATAAAAACAGAATGGGCACAATCTCTCTCTCTTCTTCTTTCGGCCACATTAAACCTGTGTATGAGAGTTCACAATGATTCCTTCTCACACATCCTATACACACCATCCAACCTAGACTCCTCCATGCGATGCTACAATTTATACAATGCGGAGTCAAAGTGTTGTGGAAGAAGTTACCCCCCCAGAAAAAGGGGTGAGAAAATTTCTTCACGCCCTGGGAGCTTTATAGTTAAATAGCAATTTCAACATTCGCACTTTGAAATGATTTCACAAGATGTAAAGTAAGTGGAAACTGTTTTATGGAAGCACGTCTCATTCACCCATCCGAAACGCCAATGTCGAACGAGATCTCATGAAAAGTACCCCATCTTCGAGATCATTTGCCCCATTCACGTTCAGGTGGATAGAATGGAATTAAAATGTTTAAATCAAAACACACCGTCACGGTACGGAGAGAAAATCATGCCAAATTTAGTCATAATTGTGACTGGAAAGATAAAAGCCAAGGGGTTGTTGGTTTGGAAATTTAATTTGATTGCAGAAAGAATTTGAAGACAGATTTTCTTAAAAAAGACTTTAAAAACTTTATTTTTGAATTTTAACTGCCCAAAAAGTCATATTGCGAAAATATATCGTTGACTGAACGAGGTGTAATTCACAAATCATACCAGTTTGAAGGTAAACTCGAAATCCCCTTCTACACCATATGAATAAGTAATTAGTCACACTTTTACAGTGAACAAACTGTCGATTTTCCATTCTGCACAGCCAGAGTGCAGTGGATGTCGAGACGGGGTTATTTAAAATTTTAAATCCCCTTATGAAAAATCGAATGAAATCAAAAATGAATTTATAGACTGTCACATATGGCCATACGAAATCCGTATATACCATATCCATATTGTGTTTTTCTGAGTATGGATCACCCAACACCCTTTGGCCATTGTGTCAATCCACCCATCACACTGCCACTGTGTCAAAGCATTGACCTCTAACGATGCATCATAGCCCCACTGACCGTCATCATTGTCGCAATCATCGATATGAACATCAAACAGCCGACACTTAAATCAATAATTGCGCCTTTTTCATGCGAGAGGGCAATATGGGATAATTTTTAATTGATGACCTACCCCGTCTCTCCCATCACGCTTTTTTTCTGTTCTATGTGCGATATGATAAATTGATGTGCAAAAGAGGCGATGATGTACAAATTTCTCATTTAGATTTTTAACAGCTTTTTCTGTAAACTCGCCTCATGCCCACCCACTCTGGAATAATCTCCACAAAGTTAAGATTTAATTATCCACTTCACTGCTCTTCTGTGTTGGAAAACTCAAATGACAACTTTCATATCTATATGGCGAGATGTCCATTTGTGAAATATGATTTACTGCATTTCAAGGCACAATCATCAAAGACGAATGCTGAATGCATTGCGGTTATTACTTGCTTAAGAGACTCAGTAATGCTGCTATGTGAAATTTTCTTGAAGTATTTTTCAAAATTCTCAAATCTATGACTTAAACTGGAACCAAAATATCCAAATTACCCACTAAATACCTTCAACAAATTTACGACAAGTCATCTTATAGCATAAGTCCTAAGACTGGCATCAAGATTAAGTCTGGCTTCAAGCTGAAGGCTAGACTCAAGCTAACTACAGGCTTTAGGCTACTTCCAGGCTTAAGAGTAGTCACAAACTTACGGCTAGCTGCAGGCTTAAGATTAGCTTCAGGTTTAAGACTATAGATACAGATTTAAGACTGACTTCAAGATTAAGGCTAGCTGCAGGCTTAATGCTAGCTTCTGGCTTAAGACTACTTTTAGTCTTAAGGCTAGATTCAGGTTTAAGGCTAGGATCAGAATACTAACAGGCTTAAGATTAGCTTCAGTCTCAAGCTTAATTTCTGGCTTAAGACTGGCTTCAGTCTTAAGGCTAGCTTCAGGCCTAAGTGTTGCTACAAGCTTAAACTTGGCTTCAGTATCAAGGAGTTTCAGTCTTTAGGTTAGCTTGAATCTTAAGGCTAGCTTCAGGCTTAAGGCTAGATTCAGGCTTCAGCTTAAGACTAGCTTCAGTCTTAAGGTTAGCTTCTAATATAAGACTGGCTTCAAGCCTGAAGGCTAGCTTTGGGATTAAGAATATCTTAAAGACTACATAATATGTCGAAGATTAATTTGGGGAATTTGTTTAAATCTCCCTGGTTTCTGAGATGACAGAATTTGATGACACATTTCAGAAAAGCTGGGACTTGAGAATCCCAGCTTTAAATATTGTAAATTTATCAGTACAGCATCTCTCTCTTTTTTTACAGAAACGTGATAAAATTCAACAATGACTTAAAAACACGATCTCGTATGAATTTAGTTACTGCTCGTAATTCGTCAGTGTCTCTGTCCCTGTGAGTTGCTAGTAAAACTTCAAAAGTTTCGGTGAGTAAAAAAAATACAGAGAACTTGAGAAGCATTTCATATCTAAGTTTGTTATTAACCGAATTATCAACATTAACTAACTCTGAGGCGATTAGCCTGCATGAATGGCAAAATCAATAACCAATAGATACTTTGGGTTTCATCTTAAATCTAATCAGGTGTTAGATCTTAGAATTCGAAACTGTCCATTATTGTTTAACTGCTAATTTATTTGTGTCTCATTTGATACAAATTTTCAAAATATCAAAGAATAGTCGAACTTCATTGTTGGATAATATAGATTCCTTGATATACAATAATAAAAAAGGTAATGTACTTTTTACGTTTACCCATGAAATTGAGCGAAAGAAAGAGAAACAGTCGTGCTTGGAAGTGGCTGTGAAAAAGTCGAGAAAGTACCCAAAGGAAAACACTAGAGAGATTGAGAGGGGACTCGGTGAGGCAAACAGAGAGGAATTCTACCATTTAACTACGTTAGAAACAACTTGAGTATATCTTTTGATAATTCACAGGAGATTACTGAGCTTTAATTGGATCTGGTATGAGTTATCACTGGGTGTGAAACACCTCGAAAAAGTCATGTGAAATTACAAGTCAAAAGAATGAGGGTGGAAAAGCGAAAAGAGAGATCGGAGGGAGAATCACCCTCGATGGCAAAAGCCTCACGGCAACACCATATAATTCTTTAACTGTGAAATGTGTTGAGTTTGAAACCCTGAGACATCATGAGGGATTCTCGCCGGTTTGTTCTTGCCGTTTTCGCCGTCTCTCCCCGATGGAAAATCATGGGTATGGTGTGAGGGGGGCCTCGAGTAAACAGACAAGAAACATGATAGGTATGAGAAATTGCCGGTCTGGGGGTTATTACATACACCCAAGTGGTAGCCCACCCAAAAGACAAACATCTCGCGTATAAAGCGTTTATGGTTCGGGAAAATTGTGAAAAGCGCGAGATAGCGAAAAATCGAAGAGTTCTTTTGCGGGAAAGCAATCCACCGCATTGGAGATTGTCAGGGGGCTCCTTTGCCAACAACGAAAACTCATTTAGGAATTGAATTAAAAACTTTCGCTTTCTCACTTGTAACACCCACTTTGGAAAACCACCGCGCCACCCACCCACCCCCCTCATGGGAAACATCACCCCAGCGACAGTGAAGAACCGCACAAAACTCTGACCACAATTGTAATCCATTTGAAAGTTAACAGAGAATATTGCATGCTTATCGTTCGGATTACTATTTCACACTGCAGAATAAGCTTTTGTGTGGAAGTTTTCTGGCTCCCAAAAGAGCCCGAGACGCAAACTCGAAATAACAGTTTTAAGAACCTGGGCAAATGGGCGGACGTTGGCGTTTCTGATTCCACATTGATAATTGTTAATAGTGTTTTATAGAGATAAATTCACCCTGATTGTGAATGCATTCGTGCCACTCTAAATGGTTTCGCATAGCTACAATGTGGGCGGAAACTTTAAACATAATTTCTCGCATACACACACTATATAGCGCTATGAGACCTATGAGAAATGTGTTTTAATTAAATATTACAATTTATCCCACAAAAACACCCAACACATAAAATTATCCAATTGCTCTATATCAAATAACATAACAAATAAAAGTTAAAATGATAGTGCAGATATATTTCCGACGATCAAACATTTATGTTTTCCCGCCACTTGAATTGAAAGGAATGGGAAATTGAATCAATTTTTGATTTCTTTAGTTGATTTTCTCCTATCTCATGTCGATAGCGTATGCTTCATTTTGTGCCCTCGCATCCCAGCCAAAGTACACAGGAATCCAATAAAACTGATCAACTTAAAAAAAGAAGATATGCGATGAACAAACAATAAACACAGTATTATGGTTTTCCTCTGTTTGTCATTTCCCATTTTCCCATCACTGAATTTTCACTCTGGAGTAATATTTTCCCTGAGAATTATATTGCAACAATATTTTTCTCCACTTTCGGGAACATCATGTGTCGAAATTTGGGCGATATTGGATTTTGTACGGCTTAATTTTCCGACTATGGCCTATATGTTATTACTTTCAATGGATGAAAAGTTCTAAAACCTTTTGGAAATTCAATAAAAATGTCCTCTTTTCACTTCTTTCAAAATCATTGAGCGAATCAAATAACGAAATGACGCATCATTAAATAAACTTCTTTAACACTTGATTGAACACATGGAACGAGAAATTTGGTTTCTAATGTTTCTTAGCCGTTGTTTTGCGGAAACTTTGATGAATTTTAGATCAAATTCTACGATGAAGTCAATTTAAAAGAAATTTGAGAATTTTCATTAAAAACTTTTAAACTTTTTACGGTTCTTTTTAAAGAAATCTAAAAGTTTTTCTATAATTTTAAGAAATTTTTGCAAAATTTTTTAAAATAATTGTTTTATTATGTTTCGAAAGATGTTTCGAAACTTCCGATTAACTTTGATACTCAGAATGCGGACTATCACGTTTAACGGAAACTCATCGTATTTGAGGGTCCAAAATCCTCATGTGATCATTCAAGTGTTAATTTACAGACATTCCCAAATTACCATAAGATCTAAAATATTTAGGTTTTGCTATTACTATCCTGTTTCCGGACACTTAAAGTACAACAGGATGTACATAAATTATTATGTATTTGTTGAATGCGTAGTGTGGAAATTCTGATAATGAGGGACAGCCCCTCGCTATAAGATTTCGCCCAAAAGTGGGAGTCAATAAAATAATTTAATGCTCAATAAAACATAACAATAACACGACGAAATGTACAGTGAATAACCCGAAGGCATCTCAAGAGATTGTTCACGATTATGATTATGTGCAATGTGCTGACCACAGCACAATATGGTTCACTCCTCGTATTCAGATCGTTAAAGTTGGACTTGAAGGAGGATTTGTCCACAACCCACTTTTACGATGAACTTGCCAGCTCGACAAAAGTGGCCTGTGGCCATTTCACGCTTTTGTGTTAGTCTGTGCACTATTTTAAAGCATCAAACTGTGTCCAATTACATATCTTTTCCACCCACGGATCGCAATATATGATTTTTATGTCTCCACTTTATTCACTTTTGAATGACCTCAACCCTCTAGCTCGATACATCATAACGACAGATTTCGATTAAAGAATAATATGAGAAGCAGTAAAGGAGTTTTGCAACTTCATTTTCATGATTTGTCGAACATATTTTCAAACCGCCACCAAATTGAGCTTTAGCACAATATTTACGTGAGTGTATATAAAATTTTGATAGGTTTAAGTCCAACTCAGTGTGACATGAATTTGTTCACTTTGGGTGTAATACAATTTTGTTTCTTTTTGCCGTCGCAGCGAATAAAACACATTCCTCTTGCCGGCATTCACCTAATAAAATATTTAAAAGAATTTCCGTCTGGCGCATTTTCTGTCACCCATTTGTTCTCTCCACTTTGTCTACATTTCTGGGTATAGCGAAAATTTCTTTCTCACCCGCAAACCTCATGTACTTGAAATACGATTATGTGCGAAGAAATGCAGAACATATACAGAAAAAAAACTTTCCAAAAATTTTCCCCGTTGGAAATTCTTGTCTCAAAATGTTTCATTTTTGGGTGGGAAAACCCAACAAATAACCGTAACCTCTCAGTTACATGACAGAGCGTGGTATTTTCATTGGCTGACATGTGAAAGTGGATTTAAATCTACTTATAAATCCTTTCCTCTTTTCCACCTTAACATCACCTTTAACCGCAGATCAGAAATGTCTAGAAAAATCAGGAGCAAAAACATTTTTATTTTCAGAGTTGGATTATATTCTTTCAAAGAAACGTGAATCCTTTTAAAATGATGGAGGAAAGTCTTTAAGATAAGACAACATTCAGATTTTTACGTGATGCCTAGAAAATATTACAAGGAGTATATATTGAAATCTAATCCACATGAAACTCCGGATCTCAAGTAAAGTACACACACTTTCCTCCATTGTCTTCGTCCACAAATTTCCCGACAATTTCCACACTTTACTTGATACAGATGGTAAACATTCGAACAGTGTCGAGGAAGCTTAACTGCGGTGTATTTTAATTCCGGAAATTCAATCGAATGAATCTTGTTTGAAAGTCAGCAAAATTAAACTTTGCAGAGT
>CAKKOB020003023.1:0-10260 GCA_918844115.2 Phlebotomus perniciosus
CATGACCTTCGCCTTAGGGTCATGAGACTTTATGGCACGAAAAGCGGCAAAACTGGCGGTTCCGCCACCAATCAAGAGGTAGGGAACTTCTTTGGGAATCTCCGCGGCTGTGGCAGGTACTCGGCGCTTCTTCTTCGTCTCCTCGTCATCGACAAGCTTGCCCGGACCCTTAGATTCAAAGACATTGTAGTTCTGCAGAACAGCAGCACCTCCGGCCAACAGAATCACGGCTAAAAGCAGCCAGTAGAGCCGATTGCCGCCCTCTTGGGGCGTTTGTGGGGGCTTCTCGCCACTAGACGATGCCTGGCCTTGGGTTTCCTGAGTGGATTTCACTTGAGTCTCTTTGCGATCCTGAGCAGTGAGAGAAATTGATCGGCCAGCATTCAGTTTATCCGCCTGTAGAATCTTCGTGCTGTCGACAAGGAGTTTCTGCAAAGGAGAAACACAAAAAAGTTAAGTTTTCACCCTCAAATTTTCATCACAATCACATTAGCAAGCGATGAACAATGAAATTCATGAACCTTCTGTGGGCGATCTGTGTCCGGAGGACACGGAGCATTGGGAACTTCGGGGCATTTTGTTAGTGGAGGAAATATGAATTTGCCCGACACCTTGTTAATTGCTTTTTCTTGACCTTTCTTCACTTTTACCGTATCGTTTTTCACATGTTTCGAGAAGTATCGCCGGGGAATTTGTGTTCCTGCCGAGAGAAAAACATTGCAATTACATAATTTTATTGGTGAGCCGCCATGGAAAGGCCCACGCAATTTTCCGTCTGGAAAAATACTCACTGGTGAGCGCAGACACCATTGGGAGATTCCGCCATGGCAGGTAGTAACACGTCCTCACGCCAAATTTCACTAAATTGGGCATTTTATCTGTATTTCTTGGCTATTTTCTATGCAAAAAATAAAAAGGGCAACACAAAAATATTCTTACGGCCAGCGGATAACCTCAAAAAGCGGCGGATCGAATGTCAAAGACTTCACGCCTGCCAACTGCAAATTGCTGGCATGCTGTTTTTATTTTTTATACAAAAATTCGCAAAATTTGTTTATCTTGATAGAAAATGTACGAGATAGGGATTTAGTCTTTGATGAGTGAATTCGTCAGAATTGAATCGTTAGGGTCTGAATCGTGTTTTTACGCGATAATTCGTATTGATAAACAAAAATTTAAAGGGCCAGCCCTTCGTGAACAGTTGGCTACCCTTGATATCAGCTGATTGTTTTGATACGCGGCATTGAGGTTATGAATAATTGTGAAGTGCTTGAAAAAATTGCCTGAAAATTGATTTTCACCAAATTTCCTAATAATTTTCCACTTCACCGGGACTAAACATGAATCTGCACGAACCGGTGGACCTGAACAAGGTGAAAAATGTGCAGGAATGCCTGAAATTGTCTTGTTATTTACAAACACTCTCCCTTTCAGTCGATGGACGAGCTGACGTCGGAGGAGAAATTGCGCCTGGAGCACATGAAACTGCATGAGAAACACAAGGGTCACGAATCCATGCACGCTGAGATGCTCTTCATCCTCCTGATAACACTTGTGGTGGCGCAGATTGTGCTGGTGGAGTGGAAAAAGCGGCACTACAAATCTTACTCTGTAAGTAGCCGGTTGGACTTTTTGCCGGGAGGACATTCTAGAGATTCTCTTGCTTTTTCAGCTCGTCACCCTAATAGGCTTATGGATAATCCCACCGATAATAAGTGTGAGGAACGAATGGTGGAGATTCATAGTCACTTGGGTGATTTTCACCATCATCACGAGCCTGGTGATGCGAAAGGCTCTCGTTAAGCCGATCTCCGGCACAACGCCAAGGTAGAAAAAAGTGAATTTACTTCCGGAGACCTTCTAATCTGATGAGTTGTTGTTTTTTTTTCAGACTGGTGTACAAATGGTTCTATTTTACCTACAAACTGAGCTACGCTCTGGGAATTGTGGGCTACATCATCATGATGTTGACCTTCTTCGGGGTGAATTTTGTGTTCGACCACAAACCGCACGTGTGGATGGATTGTGGTCTCATGTTTGTGTTCTATGGACTCTACTATGGAGTCATGGGGCGCGACATCTCAGAGATATGTGCTGATAAAATGGCAGCACACATTGGGGTGAGGCGAAGTCCTACAAAATCTCTAATACCTCAAAATTGACTAACCGATTCCCTTTCGCCAGTATTATACTCCTCAGGGCATGCCAACGCGTAGTTTAGACAAGAATGTGTGTGCTGTGTGTGGCAATAAGTTGCTGGTGGCTGAGGATGAGGAAGGTGTGATTGAGAACACCTACAAGTTGAGTTGTGATCATGTATTCCATGAGTTCTGCATCCGTGGCTGGTGTATTGTGGGTAAAAAACAGACTTGTCCTTATTGCAAGGAGAAAGTGGACCTTAAGAAGATCTTCTGCAATCCGTGGGAGAAACCTCATGTCCTGTACGGGCAACTCCTAGACTGGATCCGATGGCTGGTGGCGTGGCAACCTTTCATCCTCCTGATAGTTCACGGTATCAACTGGCTGTTGGGACTTGAATAATGCAAATTCTAGGCACCATTTTTACGTTCTTGTGATTCACACCAGTGGGTTTTCCTTTCGACTTTGATAAATAAAAATAATTTATTCGATGGAGAATTTTGGCGCGCGAGCGCGGGGTATTTTTTGAACGTGGTGGCGAAATTCGCCGCGGTGTTGCCTGATTTGTCGGCGAAACGTCATTGCATTTGTTTTTTTTGGGGAGGTTTTTTGTTTGCGGTGTTTTTTGTGCATTTTCCAGCGATTTCCACGAATAAGAGATTGAAAATGAGTGCAGTGGATGGGCAATTGTCCGTATCGACGCTGCGGCAGATGCTGGTGTCCCTGGTAAACTTCACAGGGACACATAAAGAACAAGCAGACAAGTAAGAAGTTGATAACCTCAAAATTCTAGGAAATCTTTGTTTTTTTCTGTTTCCGCTACCTTTTGATGTTTTCTGTCCAGAAATTAATCTTTTATCAATCCTGTGCAGATATCGATCCATCCTGGAGGCTATTCTAGCGAAAAGCGGACCCGACGTTGCCGATACCTTGAAGCTCTTCATAGAATCCAGTGAGTCTCATGAGTTTTATTCTTCCTGGGTTTCCTGGGGCAATAAATTAATTTCTACAATTTATTTCTGCTATTTTCAGTTGTCAACGAGCACGTGAGCCTCGTGATATCTCGACAAATCCTCACAGATGTGGCTGTGCATCTTACCAAACTCCCGGACGACACCTCTAAAGTCATTTCGCATTTCACCCTCGACAAAGTGCAGCCCCGTGTGATCTCCTTTGAGGAGCAAGTGGCCAGTATTCGTCAGCACTTGGCTAAGATCTACGAGCGTCAGCAGAATTGGCGCGAGTCGGCCAATGTGCTGGTGGGAATCCCACTGGAGACTGGCCAGAAGCAGTACTCTGTGGACTACAAGTTGGAGACTTACTTGAAGATCGCCCGACTCTATCTGGAGGACGATGATCCCGTACAGGCGGAGGCGTACATCAATCGGGCGTCTCTGTTGCAGGCGGAGACGAAGAGTGAGAAGCTTCAGGTGCTCTACAAGGTCTGCTACGCTCGGGTTCTTGACTACAGGAGGAAGTTCATTGAGGCAGCTCAGAGATACAATGAGCTGTCGTACAGAACCATCGTGGATGAGGAGGAGCGCATGACGGCGCTGAAGAAGGCTCTGATTTGCACAATTCTCGCCTCGGCTGGCCAACAACGCTCCCGGATGCTGGCCACGCTGTTCAAGGATGAGCGCTGTCAACACCTGCCGGCGTATTCGATCCTTGAGAAGATGTATCTCGATAGGATCATCAGGCGATCTGAGCTGGAGGAGTTTGAGGCGCTGCTGCAACTCCACCAGAAGGCCAGCACCCTCGATGGCTCATCGATTCTCGATCGGGCTGTGTTTGAGCATAATCTCCTCTCGGCTAGCAAACTCTACAACAACATCACGTTCGTGGAACTCGGTGCTCTGTTGGAGATTTTGCCCAACAAGGCGGAGAGAATTGCCAGTCAGATGATTACTGAGGGACGCATGAATGGCTACATTGATCAGATCGATGGGATTGTCCACTTTGAGACGCGGGAGATTCTGCCACAGTGGGACAAGCAGATCCAGTCATTGTGCTATCAGGTCAATGGGATCATCGAGAAGATTGGAGTCGCGGAGCCAGAGTGGATGACCCGGACTCTGGATGAGCAGATGCAAAACTAAGCGATTAAATAAAACAAGATCTTATTCGAACAAATGCTTTATTTCCGGACAGGTTCTTAGGGACGCTTAACAGCGGCGAAGAGACTGAAAAGCGTGTGCAGGACATAAATATAATCCGCTTGAGTCTTCCCCTTCAATGGGATGTCCAGCAAACTGCACACGATGTTGATGTACTCCAGCAGAGAGCAATCGAGATCCGCTGATGGGAATCCCAGCTCGTTGAATGTCTTCTCCAACACTGGTGGCCACTCTGCCATCAGAGTATCAATGTTAATGGGATTTTTCTCGTAGTACAGGAGTGTCTGCTGAGGCTGATTGCTGTGCAGTGCCTGAATCTCGGCGATCCAGCGATTAATGTCTTTGGGGGATTTGAGAATTGCCGGAGGATGATTCTGAACATGAGGCACAGTTGATACTGATCGGAGCTTCATGTGCAGCAATGCTGGCTCACTCTGTTGTCCGCAGGGCTCATCGAGAATCGTGAGTCCCAGGGAGTCGATAAAAGGCGCCACCACGTCATCGCGTCCCGTGAGACTCTTGGGCGGGACTACCTTAAGGAAAGCGTCAATGTCGCCAACGGCGGGAATGTAGTCGGGAATGAAGGGCTGCAGGCGATACTCAATGTCGATCTTCTGTGGAGTATATCGGAGGATGTACTGGAACATCTCCTTGATGTCTGACGGTGCTTCGAGATTCTCATAATCTCTGGGATTGAAGTCTCCGTCGGCGAATCTCTTGTCCTCTGAAGCTGAATCACTTCCTGCGGAAGAGTCACTCCCGGGACGATTGAATTTCTGCACGGACGCATTGTCCAGCTTCTTCCCGTCCATCTTGCATAGAGGGAATTCCAGGGACTAGGAGGGAATGTTAAATGAATTTCTCGCGTGAGTGCTGGTAATTTGGAGGATTACCTCCTCTCCGTCTGAGAGCTTCTGCAAATCACTCTGGATGAAGTGAATGGCATTGCTGACATCCAAATTGGGGGGAGTTTCTATTTCTCTGCCATTTTTTACCTCAATCTCTTCATCGTACATCTCCATTAGATTTTCTGGGTTTTCTTTTCGTCCAAAAAAATTTAAAGTACTTCAAAAACTCTTTATTATAAATTGTTGTTTAGTCACCGTTGCCGGGAAACCACTGGCGAGTCTGCGTTGGAGACTTTATCTAGAAGTCATCCATTACAATATCTTCGAGTTGTTTCTTGTAGATGGCCATAAAGCGCGCCACGAAGGCCTCCAGGTGGAAGATATGTTTACTCCCAATTTGCATCCGGTGCTCAAAAGTGGCTGCATACTTGTTGGTCTCGGCCTTGAGATTGAAGTCGCACTTCTGGACGAGATTCTCAACCAGACCGCGGAAGATCATATTTGGTGGGATTCCCTGAGCCAGCAACTCATACAGTCGCTCCCGCACCGAATGGAGGCGACTCGGCGTCTGTTCCTGGAAGATCTCCTTGGCCGTGTCCCTGAGATAGACCTGCCAATCGAGTTCGGTGATCTTCTGATTGGCCGTGAAGGGATACTGCTGAGTCTTACAGGCTTCCAGCATGAGAATGGCTCTACGGAGATTCCTATTGGATTGCTCAGAGATCCTCTGGCAGAGTTCCCGGGAAGGCTGGAGGGCCTCCTTCTTGCATGTGGCCATCAGGACACTGACAATCTCTTCGTGTGTTGGAGCAGCCACGCGAATACCCAAGCAACGACTCCTTATGGCCGGAATGACTCTGGACGTGGAGTTTACGCTCAAGATTATCCGACAGGTGTTGATGTACTTCTCCATGGTGCGCCTGAGCGCATGCTGAGCATCCTTAGTGATGTGATCCACTTCTGAGAGGACAATCACTTTGAATTCACGCTGCCCTGTTGAATCTATCTGATGCGTCTGAGCCACCTGCTTGATGAGATCCACAATCACCACCCTGTCGTAGATTCCAGCATCTGAGGGATTCACTTCCATGTGGTAGTTACTGCCCACAGTCATTATCTCCACTTTCCTATTGGAGGGAGTCGTGAAGACCATAGTTTCGTGCCGGAGACGCTCAACGCCGGCTCCATAGAGCTCCCGGAGAAGACACATTATGCGTGTTTTCTTGCCCGCTCCGGATGGCCCGTAGAACATCAAGTGTGGAAAATCCCCCTGTTTCAGCAGGTTTCTCAGCTGTTCGGATTGTTTCTTGTGGTAGTCCAGCTTGGAGAAGTCCCGAGGACGGTGTTTATCCACCCAGAGAGCCATTTTTACGTGTGTTCCGGGACTTGCAGCCGCTAACTAAAAGTAAGGTTAGGTTAACTGACAGCTGTTGGCGCGCTTTTCCCCTCCAAAGCAAAGCGAAATGGGATATTTTTAGACTTGCATGCCTTGCATGCAAAAAAATCTTTTTCTACATAGAATTTCTATAAAATCGTAGAAGATTTCGTGAGAATATTCAATAGAGTGATAAGTAGCTCCAGAATATTAGATTTTATGAAAATTCTTAAAGTAAGATTTTGACTGTTTGATTTAAAAATTGAAAAATTTCCCTCCGTATGCAGCCAACTTCATTACGAAAACATGACATTTTATCCGTGAAAAAAGTAAACTCTCTCCGTTTTCAAGTGAATTTTACGCTTAAAACCCTCAAAACTAATTAGAAAATTATACCAATTTCTTGTTAAAGTCTCAGTGTATCGTATTATTTGTTGAGAACACATGCTAGAACAATTTTCCCGTGAGTATTTACATGAGAATTTCCAAGGCAATCAAGGCAATGGATGGCTGTGTATGAAACCCGCTGTTGTTTTGTTTTCTCTTAGATATCTCCGTATTTACTTGCTATTTTTAATCCATCTCCGACTGAAGAGCGCCCCGAGAAGACGACAAAATGAACAACAACCAGGATATCTACAATTTGGTGGAGAAATTGTGCACGGAGCTCGGCAGCAGGAATCACAGTGAGTTTGGTGGCAAAGCCCTAAAAACATTTTTCAAAAATTCCCTCAATTTATTCAATGAGAAAAAATTATGATAAATTAAGAAAAAATTCAGAAATTGTTTTCAAGCCCAGAGCTGAGAGACTAATGGAGTAAATAGTGCGTGTGGAATCGCTGAAACGCGGGCGGAAGTGCTCTAAAATGTATTCAAATGTTTTTCTAGGAGGGGCTCTAAGGAGTGTCACAAGCTACCTGGCGAACACGCAGAACGCGACTCGGGCGGTGAGCAGGGAGGACGAGCAGACAATTGTAGCCAAAATCACTTCAATCCTCTCCCACAAGTCCAGTCGTGATTTGGCGCTCTTCATGCGCCTCCACAATAATTTAGCAGCAAATGTGAGTGTCAGTAATTCATTTCAATTAGCTTCAAATTGCTCATTTTTGGCAATTAATTGGTAAGATTAATAGAGAAGAGTTGAGCAGTTAGTCAGAAAATGGTGTTTTATCACATTTGCTTTAAATTTTCAAAGAAAAATGTTAGTTGTCTTGCATAAATAGCCCCATTCTCCCCTATATAAGAGATTTATCACTCTTCTAATGACCTACTTCTCCCACTTTTTCAGATGGAATTGATTCCTCGCACGCAAATCTTGTCTTTTCTACTGAACATGGCCAATTCTGGGCGCGAGCGTAAATCTCAATCGAGTGAAAACTGTCTGCCCAATAGCACCAAGAGTCAGAATAGTACTAATTCTGTACGTCGAGCGATACCCAAAGCCACTATTGCTCGACCATCATCGTCAGTTCTTCCGTCAACGGTTGAGAACAGTCAGGCTCCGTCGAAATTGCCCTCATATCGCGCCACCTCGGCTCAGGTGACACGAAGTAGCGGTCAGACGGCGTTTGAGGCTGTGGATCAGCAGGATGAACTGGTGCAGGATGTGCTGTACGCCCTGATTGGGAAACAATGCAAGTTCCTGAGGAAGGATGTCGTGAGTCGAGGTTTCAAGCTTGAACCGGCAAAGCGTCGATCCCTGAACGCCCAGAATGCTGAGATGCTGCTGAGATTGGCGGAGTTGGGGTACTTGCATGATCAGGTGGTGAGCTTCATGGATAAGCGGAGTGAGAAACATCCTCTGGGATTGGTGGGGCAGGGCCTGGTCACGGCCATGCGGCAGGAATTGACGCAGTACTATGGGATGGTGGCCAGAATGCAGGAGCAAGTGAATACATCACGTGCCGGGACGGAGCGAGTGTCACTGATGAAGTTGATGGTGTGGGTGAAGACCCCGCTGAGCAGATTCACATGTCTCACGAGGATCGCAGAGAAGTGTGTGGATCGCAAGGGAGGAGCGCTCATGAGTGCAGTTTATAGCTTCCTCAATGATGGAGATCATCAGGTGAAGGGATTAGCTCATGAATTGCTGCAGGCAATGTGTCTCCCACTGCGTCATATGCTGCTTCGATGGTTGCTGGATGGGGAGATTGAGGATCCTCATGCTGAATTCTTCATTGAGAGTCTCCACGATGTGGCGGATGATCGCTTGTGGCATGATAAGTATCGCGTGCGTGAGAATCTCCTGCCAACATTTATCAGCACAAATCTTGCCAATAAGATCCTAGTCATTGGGAAGAGTATCAACTTCCTGCGTGAGGTGTGTCAGGACAAGGGTGCCATTGGTGGTCGGGAGGATCTGAAGATGTGCTTCGAGGAGAGAATTGATAGTCTGTTTTCGGCTTTCGCCGATACGAGACTCCATCAGCAGATTGACAATTTCTATCTCAATACCAGCAAGAAAGTGTTGCAGGTCATCATGGGACCGAATAAGTTGCTGGATCATCTCACGGCCATGAGGGGGTATTTGCTGATGGGTCAGGGTGACTTTATTGGACTGCTTATGGAGTCACTGAAGACGCATCTTGATAGTCCGGCCAAGGAGGTGAATTGCTACAATTTATCTGGGATTATGGATGCAACAATTCGCATGACAAATGCCCAATTTGATGATCCGGACATTCTGAATCATCTGGAGGTACAGATAATGGATCCATTTGATGGGGACACGGGCTGGGATATCTTCTATCTCAAGTACACGGTGGAGGGACCCGTCGCCACGATGCTGGAGCCATGCATGGCAAAGTACAAGAAGATCTTTAAGCCACTGTGGCGCACGAAACGCATTGAATTTGTGCTGATGTACAAAGTGTGGAAGGAGCAGATGTGCAATGCCAAGCAATTTCGTGACATGCGGGCAGAAATGGATGGGATCACGTACAAATTGCACTTGTGCACGCTGGAGATGATGCACTTTATCAGTGAGATTCAATATTATGTGCTGTTTGAGGTGATTGAGTGTTCGTGGGCGGCATTGAGTAAGAGAATTGGAACAGCCACGGATATTGATGATATTCTGCAGGCGCACTTGGATTTCCTCGAGACGATCTACTATGGGATCTTCCTGGATGGCAAAAGTGGCAAATTGTTCGATAAATTGGACACAATCTTCCATGAAGTGATGAATCTCGAGGCGTGGCAGGATAAGTTCTACGAAGTGTGTTTCCGGGAGTTGAACGCCCGCACGGCATTTGATAGAAACTTGAAGGTGAGTGAGAAGAAAGGAGAGTATGGAGTGACAACGGTGAAGCGCTTAGAGAGAGATCAAGAGAAGAAGATGTTCCAGAGTGATTTAACCAAATTCCACAAGAGCCTGGATCACATTCGTCAGAGTTATGAGTCTTCGGTGAAGCAATTCCTGTTTGAATTGGCATCATCGAATGATTACAACTTGCAACTGTTTGGCATCAGATTGGACTTCAATGAGTACTATAAGAAGCGCGATGAGCGTCTCAATGCAACAATAACGTATGAATATATGCGATTGAGCAATATGTTTCACAGCAGCAGGAACAACATGAGCAGCAGTCGCATGAGCACCAGTCTTCATATCAACTGACCGAAGGATGGAGGTGATTGACCCTCCGATCCTTCATCAACACCCATGGCTTCCGGGAATCCGCCGAAAGGCAGAGAATCTCATGAAAGATTTGCCAAAATCAGGGCTCAAAGGCGCATAATTCACGGATCTTGCTGTTGTTGCTCATGAAGAATGAGCCGA
>CAKKOB020003025.1:0-10253 GCA_918844115.2 Phlebotomus perniciosus
ATATTTCTGGTGACGAGAGAGAACATTGCGAAACAGTCAAATAGTTGAAGAGGAGCGAAAGGTAAGTATTCACGACTCCTGTACTTGAACTTGCACATGATGAAGTAAGACAGTCCATTGTTAAAAATTGTAAAACATTAAATATCCACTATTTCTCTTCGTCACTTGAGAATTAAAGAATCGTTTAACTCGCTTCATTCAGTGTCACTAAGTATTATGAAGATTATTGTTTCACGATAAAACCTGGATGTTTTTCCTTCACCAAAGTTAGAATTCAACTGAGATCTGAGGGAGAATTTCTGGAAATTTATAGACTGAGAAGATAACGCTCATCAAATTTCTTTAGAAATTTTTTTCGGCTTTTTCCGCTCAATGCTTCACATAAAAATAAATTTAAAGTCTTAAAACTATTACTTTTAATTACTTAATTACTCTAATTATTCAAAAAAAAGGAATGTCAAGGTTAGACTAGGCGTAATGCTACGATATGTTACGTTTGGAAAGGAGGCAGTTAGTAGAATGATAAAGTCAGTTGCTTTTTCCAAATGTTTTGATGAAATTCTAAAATGTTTTAAAAGCAATTTCTGGTTTAAAACCGATAGGGTTTTCGGAAAAATAAATGGCGGGGTCCCCGATACCCTAATTTTCTGTCTATTCCGTTGGGCAGGTCACTAAGAGACGGAAAACACCGTATTTGGAAGTATTGCCATTTTTGTCGTGGTTATAAAAATAATCTCAGTACTAATGTTAATGGTTTCCTGTTTTCAAAAGAGTTGTAAGATTTATGTTTCCTCTTAATTAAAGTCTCAGTATGTTGTATTTTTTAACCTTGAGCTTGTAAATAATACTGCATCAGAATCTAAACAGCCATTGTTTCTAATTTAAATTAAAATTGAAAGACTTTTAGGCTTCGAAAGTTCTGCTTAGAAAGAACTTGAGCATCTAGCACTTCGCGAAGTCTAAACTATTCCCTCAAATTTTTTCCTCCTTCATTTTTTGAACCTTAAAAAGAAATTGCTGCTGGGCTATTGGGTGTTGTATTGAGACTATGATTCTTATACATTTGGTGTGCGAAACCTCTTGTATTCAAATCCCTTTTTCTCCTTCCCCATCGCATGTAATACTTTTAAGCAGAAAGAAAAGTGCATGGGGGTGAAATTAAGACCTGCTTTTTTCTATTTATTCCATCATCCCTAAAGATTTGCCACGGCTTTTCGCTGGGCGACTTAAGAAAGCACCGAGGAGATTTATTTTTATGAGAATGTTTTGTCATATACAGCTCAGCAATAATCACAATAATAGGGATGCCGATGGGTTGGGGGCAATATTCAGATTAAATATTGCATGAAGGGGGCGGAGGAGAGTTGAGTTCTTTTCCTGAGGACGATCTGTTGGAGGTATTAGAGCGATGAATGATTTTTGATTAAATTGCTGTTCAAGCATAATATGTACACAAGGTATGAATTTAAATATTTGCTAAATAAATTTCACAGAGCCAATTCCTCAAATGCAACTTCTTTCCTCGACAAAGGAAAACCATCCCTTTGCTCATTGCTGGGTAAGAGAAACGATGGCATTAATCGAATTTAGAGCTTCTTAACAGCTTAGGGCGGATGTTACGTATAGTGATGGGAGAATATTTATGTGACACTCACATTCTTCTGATCAGAATCACATGGTGACTATCATAGCGATAATTTGACTTACCATTTCGCTGATTTTTATGGATTTCCATTCACTCCGCCACCCCCACTCGTTCCCATCTCTCGGGCGATTGTGTCAGGAAATCGGAAAAAGCTCCCCATGACAAAGGAAATAAAGCGACTACGATACCAGGGGATCGTCTCCATGTCGACATCCGCCCTTTAGTTTCCGCCCATTTTATTATTTTCTTATTTTAGCATGGTGAGTCTTAGAGGACACTTTATGGATTTATCCTTGGCAGTGACTGGTTCTCCTTCATGAAGCACTTACAATGGGGGTTCTGTGTTGAGAAAATGAATGAAAATCCATTTTCTCCGGAGAAATTTTATCGCTTGACAATACTTCATATATAAATCACACCTCTTCTTCCATATTCTCAATTGTGGGTGATCTCTCCCTTGCTGTGGGGGTTTGGGTAGATCTTATCCATATCCCCGAGTACCGGGGGGTGAATAAATGGACTGCACTCGCCAATGTTAGTAATTGGGAAAATGAGCAAGAAATGGTCATGCATCGCGTGACATCGTAAAATACCAAAAGAATTTACTGTCCTTATATAAAGAATTAAATATTGTAGTTAAGGTTAAAGTGAGGAAAGTAAAGAATTTGATCGGAAAAATACAGAAAAGTCCAAGTTTCAATAATTCTTTGGTCGAGCAATACTGGTGTCAGAAATGGGATTCGGCGTTCGTTCGGGGATATCATTACTAACCATAATATCTCCTCCTTGGCATAAATTATGCAGTTGTACGCCCCCTGACCACCTCACACTCCCCAAAACTGCATGAACATCGCAGTACAAACGATAAGCTCTCCGAGAATTGGGTGGTGGAGTGTATTTTCATTATAATGCATTGCAGCTTTACTCATGAAGCAGCTTTTGGATAGAAAATCGTGGGTCGTGGCAACTTGCAGTTGCTGGTAATACACTCCGCGTGCAGCAGTTTGGTTTATTTTTCGCGTCTCGAGGCTATCGGAAAATTTATTGCGGACTTCTTTTTCCACACAGAGTGTTCTTATAAATGGAAAAGCTATTCATGGAAATTACTCAATGTCATTTCTCCGGGGTTTTTGTTTAATAAACAAGAGGAGGAAACCACATGAATCACAAATTATGGATCGTCAGCGCACAGCAACAAGTTTTCAGAGCAAAATTCTTTTGCGCGAATTGAGTCTTTTAGCTTCGCCCTCCAAACTCGCGATCTTGACCTTTTATCCTTCCTCTTATTATGTATTTCTATTAGAATAAATTTGACTTTGAATTTTTATTCCAAACAAAAAGCTGAGGAGGAGTTATACTTATGTACAGCTCAGGAGAAGAAGAATGGAAATCAAGATGGAAATCTTAAGTAAATTTGCAGAGGAAGTCGAATGATATCCATATGTTATGAAAAGCTGGCTGCATTTGAAGTTTTCAATAAATATCGAGAACATTGTTGGCATATGTCAAATGTACTTTATGTGTTATTTACGGAGGAAGGAGTACACTTTTTGCCTTTAGCCCTGATGGAATAACGTCTCGATGTGGGAGAAAGGGTGACTTTATGTATCTTGGAGGACGAAGAAAGGAGCTTCCTTTTGTGACGCTCGTGTGTCATCATTGTGCTGACTGCATTTTCCAGCCATCCCCGAGATGATTTCGATACGGTTGTTGATTTTTATGTGTCAATTCAGTTTTATACGTTTTATATCTGCTACCATTTGAGTACGAGCCCTGTATATTTTCTCCTCCAGCCACCAGGGAAAAACTCCACAATTTCTCCCACAAGCAGAGCGAATCAACTGGAAGGATCTATCAGACTTGAGCCTAGCTGTGATTCTAAGGTGAGCTAAATCGAATACTGGGTTGTTTTATTTATGAGGATTAGGCTATGTGCATAAAATTATTACTTTACTAAATTAATCATCAATGATTTAGAAATATAAGTTGCTTCCAAGGTTGCTTCTTAAGCCAAATGATTTTTTCTGTTTATTATAAAGACGACAGCCCATTCGTCAAACTTCAATTGATAACAATAGCTGTGTTTTGATAAATCCCCCCCCCCCGTGAAGTTTGTTGATGATGGTTTTGCATTTGGTAAAATCTTGCCGCATCGTGAGATGACGTCTCATCAGCTATCATGAATAGAATACGATAAATCTTTCAATTCAATTCCTTCATTTTTCGCCATACACCACTATTTATTTATCCCCATAAGTTGCACTCAACTTCCAGCGGTGCTTTTGTGCAAAATTCACCGGATAAATGACAAGACATCAAGAGTAATTTGCATTGTGTGGGTGGCAAATGACTCCCTGGTTCCTCCAAAAATGGGTGGCAGAAAAAGAAGGAAGAAAGTATAGCGGATTCGATAGATAAATCACATGTGTGCTCTTCACACTTCACAAAATTTTGCAATAAATAATTTTGAAATGTATTCAGAGACGAAAAGGAAATTTGTGAAAGCTCATAAATCTGTTATGCTGAATATATTTATCTGAGCAGTGTGTGGTGTATTATGCTTGCAAAATTAGTCGGTCGACTCACCCCTTGAATGCCAAAAAATATTCAAATTTTCCAACTTGTATTTTGCCCATTCTTTTACTGCGAGCGCGTACTTTTCTGCTCTACCGGGGGGTCTTCGGGAGCCAATTCGTCGTCTTTCGAAATATGTCTCTCGGCAGCATCTCATGCAAGAGAGATTTCCTCTCGCCATAAATCCCTCGTGAATAATACCACCCTTTCGTCGGTATGGCTCAAGGGGGCCAAATACAATGCACAAGCAAAAATAATTTGCTGTTTACAATGTCATTACTGGCGTATTCTTTTGCATTATTGAAGCGATATATTACATTCACGACACCGTCAACGCCTCGAGGTACAAAATATGCCACAGAATCGTGCTTTTGAGCTCCTGAGCTACCCTCCTTTTTTGCCGCTTCTCTGGTGGAAAAGCCTTTCAGACAGAAATAGGAATTTTCATCATATTATTTTCCAAATTTAAAATACCATAAATCTGTACATACTCACTCTCACATGTGAAGCTCAGGGAAGGGGACGTCATGGTTAAAAATTTTCAGGAAAAATGGACTCAGGGAAAATTTCTATAAGAACTTTATTATAACTTAACATAACATTTAATATTTAAGAACTCAAGTACTTTACTTTAAAAGGAAGTTTTTTTAACTTGAAAACTATTCCTTTTTAACTTAATACAAATTTTATAAATTGAACTTTATGAATTGTGTTTTCCTCGCGTGCTTATTGACCACATTGATAACAAAACATTCATTCAACCAAGCTTAATTCCTTGTGTTTCAATATTTTTATATTGTAAAATTTTAAATACCTTACATTTTCTTCAATCGAAAATTTCACAGAAAACCTTCAAGTTTAAATCCCAAATATCGACGGGACTTCCTTCAACCGTTAATAACATCTTCCTCTTCGCCAAGTCGCGATTTTACATTTTCACATATGAATTATTTATGTACATAGTGAATGCCCCAGGAAGCATGCCTTCGTGGGTGAAATTTATGGACCTTTCTGTATACTTCTTGTACGCCCTCCGTCACAAGGCTGCATTCTAAATCGCCACCAAAGTTATCCTGAAATATTTTGATTTATATCGAACTTATTCGTTTTGCACTTCATTCACAGTCCCTCATCCCTCCCTGGCCTGCGATGTATAGTTTTCTGCAAGTGCTTTGGTGTATTCATAGAGTATGAAATCTTGAGGGAGAGCTGATCGAATTGTGTTGTGTGAGAAATAGCTATTAAGGGATAAGAAAGGGGTTGATATAGACATAATTCTCGAATTTGGGAAATTAAATTATGAATGCTTTCTACGCTTGACCAAGTGCACTGATCGGCAGTATATCTCTGTTATTTCAGCCTCGGAAACAGACCCCTTGCCACCGATAAGGGGTTGCATTTTCTTGACCGATTCCGACCATACGAAGTAACCCCTTTCACCCCATTATTGAACTTATAGTAATGAAACCAATTGAAAACAGAAGAGGTCCGTTTGAAAAATGGCACAATAATTTATTTTCATTAGATAGGAGAGAGAGGAAAAAATGAAATAATATCTCAATTTAGGGAAAGTGCGTGCTGAAATGCCATTGAGAAGCTATAGATTTATTATTTATTGTTTATGCTTCACTCGAGATACCCACTTTTTCTCTAATGCCTTTTTTATTGGATTGGAAATGTCGAATTGAGACATTAAAAAGGGGTTACATATTGCTCAATGTGATCATCATCTCTTCGCCAGTAATTCTTCTCGAGGAGCGTGAAGAATTTAGCACGCTCCAGATTTCATGACTGGTTATTTTTCAAGGATTCCCCAACCCCTGGCGAAAAAGGGTTAAAGTCATAATTCATATGAGAGTTGATAATTTTCATTTTTCAGGGAATACCCAGCGAACACGAATCCTCGTCTATTGTTACAGATTTTCATGGAGAAACTATAAAGGTAATTTATTGTCCATTCCTTAAATTTTAAAACTTCATCTTCTAATCAATTTAATGCACTCTCTCAGCAGCTGCATGCACTTTTTCGTTTAATTTTATGTGCTCTCTCTTTTTCTGGTGAAAATACGCGTGTTAATGGTTTATTTATCTTGTTGATGCTAAAGTTTTTAGTGTTTATCATGCCATTTAATTAAATTAACATTATTACATTTTAATCTCATGACAAGGAAATCCTAGCATGGAAGGTGGAGGAATTCCGAGTTGGGGTGAACATAATCCCATAAAGGACTAATTTACAAAATGGTTTTCTACCTAAGAATTAAATTCTTTTCGTCATTTCATATACATTTCTAAACGATGAGGGAAAGACATGGGATAGCCTGAAGGATAAAAGAGCGAGAATGTCCTTAGAATATCATTTATATAATTTTGAAATTTAACTCCCCAGTCCTCCCAATTACAATTGAAGCCATTAAGTCAGTCTATCAGAAAGTGATGTGATGAAATTAATTTGGAAAAGCATGTGCATGGTGTACCAATTGGAAAATTAGCATGGAATTCACGGGTGTTATACACATTGCAGAGTCTCTGGGTTTTTAGGAGCAATAAAATTGATTTCAAATTAATTGGAAAACCACACAACACCGGTTTGCACTTTGGAGCGCTAGTTAATTGGATTTGTGTTTAAATCCCATGCCTGAAATAGCCACCGCGGGTCGTAAAAATGCCCAATAACTGGAGCCTCGGCCGTTCACAATTGAACTTGTGTGCAATTTCAATGCAAATTGTCGCCCGAGCTTCTCACGTGGGCCCCAAAAGTCTTCTCATATTGTACACGCAATGCACTTTTCATTGCGGATTTCGCAATGCATCTCCATTGTCAATTGAGCGAAATAATCCCAGAGAACCTCTTTTGGGGATGGAATTACTGTTTCACATTTGGTCACATGCGAACGCCAATGTCATTATCCCGTACACAGTGGCCCCCCGATTCCAAATAAATCATTAATGTGGATGCACTAAACTTTATCACGCAAATTGACCCAGTCGCATTCATCATCATTAGGCGAGCGGAGAGCTATTATATATACCTGTTACATTGAATGGACAACATCGCTGACAATATATTCCCGCAGAATTGAGCAAACATTCACCATTGCCTTCGACGTTTGGGAGGTGATTTATACAACTTCACACACTCTGTGTATCAGTTATTTGTTTGCGTCCAATAGAGCTGGAAAATCTCTGCATTTCGACTAATCCCACGTAAATATCTCGGACACATTTGGTGGGAGGGGGGTGGATGGACTCACACTCAATCTGTGTCCAACAAGAGCCTGCGGGGATCACATTGACGGCCACTGTGGGCGACCATTGTCCCCTTAGACAAGGCTCAAAATTAATTGGGTATGTCCAAAAGTGAATTGTGAAAACAATAAATGATGGAAAAATGAATTTTATGAGCAGGAAAAAAGTATAAAATATGAATTTTTAATAATCTGATACAATAATAAATATCATTGATGAGGTAGCATGTTGAGGAAAAATTGCTGTAAGGTAAACACAACCTGTCAATTGAAACAATGATTTTTCCATTAATATTATTTCATGAATATATTTTTTTATACCTACATGAAGTAAAATTAATTGGAACCAAAAAATGAATGTCTAAAATAAACGTTATCAAAGTTTTCGATCAAAGGGGTTCTGTAATAAGAATAGAACATATGACAAACCGTCCAAGACGACTTTCACAGAAAGAAAATAATCATTTATTCACACTTCATAAAATCCTTCTCTGTACAATTGCTCACGTTGCTCCCTTGACAGGCATTTAGGGCGAAAACCTGTTGAGGAACCTGAGGAACACTGTTAAGGGTTACTTCCTAAATTCCTTAATAGCTCGCAAGGGTCATTTTGAGCAATTGCATGGAATGTGTGAAATATCTGAATGGGAACAACGACCCTCTAGAGTCACATTAGCTTCCCATGGCGCCCAAGTATTAATTGCAAGACATTGTAAAATGTTTAAATTGCTTCGCTCAAAAATATATTATTAACCATGTTGCGGATAGACGACCGGTGGCCCTATTTTCTTCCATCCGGGCCCAATGGGCTAGGAAATAAATGGCATTTTCCTCTGTCCAAATAAATTATGTTTCCTTTTATTTACTATTATCATCATGTTTCACCACTGTATCATCAGCGGTGATTTGTTGAAATATATAAAAAAAAAGATAAACCGAAATGTGAGGAAAGACAATGGATGAAAACATACAAGAGGAAATGTGAATTAAATTGGACAGATTGAATTTCATTTTGCAGTACATATATGTAGTGGGGTTTTTATTTAAAAATTCAATTCTCGTCCCCTGTCCATTTTGTTGGGATTTTTTCCTGCAATAGGGTTTTATAAATCCCAGAAGATGGGCGTTCCAATTGGCATCAAAACTTGGAAGGATTTTAGAATTCTTTTCATTTCACAAAACAATTTATCTAACAACTTCTTTTAGATAAAATACTTTGCAGAAGTGAGCCACCCCTTGCAATCCCCTTTGAATTTCTCTTCCTCAGACTTTTAACGGAAGGTATGCAACCCCATTTGGTGGCCACCGAGTGCAATTTTCCTATGATTTGATCTCCCACGAAGGATGGCAGAAACCACATAAAATCCCCCTTTTTCGCCCAGAAATTTCACAAATTTATTTTCCTCTGTGTCCCGTCAATACGTCCAAATCAAATTACTCCACCCAATTTGCCCCGGCACTACATCAATACGGATTCACAATTTAATTCTTTTTTGCGTCTTCTTGTGTTTTTCAATATGTGGGGACTCCCTTTATCACTCTCACAGTGTCCAATTAGGGATGATGAAATAATAAAATCCCTCGTTCCGTGTTTGGTCAATTTATTAAAAAATACGACGAGAAAAAAAAAAGAATAAGGAGAACAAGGGAAATACGTTGAATCACGGTGCAGATCCAATTTCAAATGGAATGAAATAAAAATTGTCAGTGTTAGAGGGGGAGGGTCAGCGGGAGAGTGGGTATTTGCTGAGGGATGAAAAGCGTCAAATGCACCTTCTGGTAATTTTCTGTGTAACAAGCTCTTGATGGATATTGTATGGGGCACTTACACTTCATACACTTTCATCGGATCAGCACCATAAGTCCTTCGGTCATCAGCACCGGAGAGAACACATCTTGCTGGCGGAGCTACTGAAGCCATTTACTCGATCGTCTGGCCAAGAGGATGATGATAAGTCGCCATTTAGCCCACTCATGTCTTCGCTCCCGAATGGGCTCCCTGACCCACCCAATCCCATTCCCACTCAGGCACAAAACTTCACGTGCACATGGGCCCTATTCCTAGAGGGTGTTTACTCTGACTCGTAAAATTGTCACAGAAGACGAATATTGTGTAGTGCCGTGATTTTATGTCACTTCCCATAAAATTAGATAAATTTACGAGTGTTTTTTCTTCTTACTCCTTGTTTATCCTCTACATATGTACCACTAGACAAATCACACAATTGAAATAGGGGTGCCGGCATTGATTCTCACCCTCTGACTCGCTGACAGAGCGGAAAAGAATGTCTACGGAGATGCTTCCTGATCACAGAGATGGAGGATTTTTAATCAAAAACAGTAAAAGAAGTTTTTATTTCAATTTCGCCCTCCATTTTCTAGTTTAACATGCAAATTACGCATTGTAAATCGCTGTATATGAAATGGAACTGAAGATATCGCCTTTTTGTAGTCGATAAATTTGATGGTTATTAATTGGAGAGTTAAACTTGAAGCAGTAAAGATAGCTGAAATGGCCGCGAACGTAGGCATGAAAATTTTAAGGATCTAGCTAGAATGATAGTGCGAGGAATAAGAAATTCGATAACGCGAGAGATTTTCCATTGAATTGCATAAACAAATCCAACATTACGTGCGTACAATTTGCTGAAAATATATATTTATTTATATGTACACTGGTACAACACATGTTATTCGCATTGAAATGAGACGTAGTAAAAATCACTCACATCAATTATTTAACGACACAATCAAAATAGCAACCTGGGGACTGTGAATAAAATAAC
>CAKKOB020003026.1:0-10246 GCA_918844115.2 Phlebotomus perniciosus
GAGAGAGAGAGAGAGAGAGAGACAATGCGAAGAAATTGTGATGTGTCGTGAATGACAGAGAAAGCACTATGTTTCAGTGCTTTCTCGTTTTCTCTCTTGCTCTTTCATAATAGAAATTATTGTGATGATAAGCGATCATACTGATAAGCTCGCGAAAGATGGAATTCCTTTACAAAGTTTACAAATGATTCTTATTCACAGATATAGAATCAGTTGAAAATCAAAGTTTCAGCAGAGCAAGCAGTGATTTATGAAGTTCTCCGGCCAACCGGTGATCCGTCTGCTGAATGGCCGTGTTATCACACGAGGAATTTGACGCAAGAATTTAATATCGACCGTAATAACTGGGCGAAAAAGATCTTCCTTTCATCTAATTTACATTGGTTAGAAAGGGACAGAGAAACGTAATAATGAGCGATTATTGTAATCTCCTGACGCAATAATCGCTCAAATTTTGCTGTGTTTTGTCCCTTTCTAACCAATGTAAATCAGAGAAAGACAATTTTGCGGCGAGTTATTGCGTCCATGCAATAATTTTTGCGTCGAATTTGCCTCGTCTGTTGGTTTTCGAGAGGGTCATAAAACGAAAGGGACGTGAGACCTATGAAAACAATGATATCACAACTAACTCGCCGCTCTCGCATCCGCCATTTTGAAAGACCCCAAAAATTTGTTTTTTTTTTAAATTAACTCTCCGACTCTCTCACGGCGATTTTGGACTGTCAAACCCGTCAAACGGTCGGAACCGTCGGAACTCTCACTCACTCGCGTTCATTTCTATATCTTTCAACCCTTTCTACTTCATGTTTTTAGGTTATTGAGAGTCTAAGAGTTAAATGGCTCAAATATTAAAGATTAGTGACACTAAATTTCAAAATTGAGGTTAAGACTTTCCAAAAAATTACTTATTTTTAGTCTATAACAGTACCTACTCAAATCTTAGCTGTTAGATGAGTCCGATGAGTCCTTGGATGAGTCTGAATTTTTACATCGAGACCGGATTAAACGTTTTACATCGACAGGATTGGATTTGCAGTTGGATTAGAAATGATCTTAGTCAAGATTATCTCAATCCAACTTCAAATCCAATCCTGTCGATGTAAAACGTTTAATCCGATTTCGATGTAAACAAGTTATAGAGACGTTTCTGATGTACTCGACTGATATTACCTAGGATATTAATTAATATTTTGAAAAAAAACCGAAAAACCGGATTAATAGGACTAAACTAAAACTTGTTTCAAACTCCTAGATCGCCATGAATTACTAGCTTACATAAATCGGTCATGCAAAAGACTTATTACTGCATGTTACTTGATTTTTCCGGCAATCTTATAAAAACTGAACTCAAAAAAATATAATTTTTTGCTCAGACTAAATTTAATCTAATCTGTTATCTGTTGGCTTTTAAATTTCCAAAATTTCACGGCCATTGAAACTTTCATGAAAGCCTTAATTTCTCTTTTCCACCGCATCAGTTGGCTGCCCTGCGCACTGACACTCCGCCCGTGTTTTTCCCTGAGTGTTTGGGTAATTTTTCCTGTGAATTGCGGGCTCGCTGGATGATTAATCGCAAATTAAATTAGTGACTGGCCAGAGACAAAACACACTCAACCATGGCGAAGATGGCATTTCAGCATCAGGCGGGCACGGCGATGGAGTGCCTCAGCATCCCCATCACGTTGCACAAGGAGCAGGATATTGATGAGGAGGGACGTGAGATCCTCAAGTGTGGCTTCAAGATTGGTGGCGGAATCGACCAGGACTACAAGAAGAGTCCCCAAGGATATACAGATAATGTGAGTTGAGGCACTGATGGAGCCAGAGAGAGAGGAGTGAGAGAGTTCTTCTGGATCTTTTGTTTTTCAGGGCATCTACGTGACGGAAGTGCATGAAGGCAGTCCAGCGGCGAAGGCTGGCCTCCGGATCCATGATAAGATCCTCCAGTGCAACGGCTATGACTTCACGATGGTGACCCACAAGAAGGCCGTGAGCTACATCCGGAAGAATCCCGTGCTGAATCTCCTGGTGGCTCGCAAGGGTGTCACTTCTACGTAATTATGTGCCACCTCAGCGCTCCCTCTGCCCTCCCACATTCCTCATATTCGGTGCGTCCCGAGACGCCCCCATTCTCAAAACCCTCAGCATTACATGAAAAATTTGCCAAAAGGGAAGCCCGCCCTGTTCCATCCAAAAGGAAAGACTCGAACAGACAATATTTTATGCCAAATTTCTCTTTTTGGCAAATTAATCAAATTCAGGATGTTCCGGGAGCTTTTTATGTCTCATTCAATAAGGCAAGTTTGAGAGAAATTTTAATTTGACCTTCATTTCCTGATAAAATTTATTTTTTCCTGTTAATTTAAGCAAAAAAATGAAAATTGAAAGGGAAATTCAATTCTGGAAATGTTTTTTTTTTCCTTTATGAATGAGTCATAAATTACTTTATTTACCTTTTCATTAGATCTTATGGACTCTCTTATATCTTCAGTTTTAATTAGAAGAAATTATAAAATTTTGTACCTAAAACTCTTGTATTTGTGCCTTGTACATAAATGAAAAGTTAATTATTAATTACAAAAATAGGTTTTAAAACTTAAAACTTTTATCATTCATTTTTTAGCAAAAATTTACTAAGCTTTAAAGGTTTTTTCTTTTATAATTTAGGTTTTGAAGTCAGAAAATCAAATTTTTAGGTGATTTTGGGACAATTTTCTTTAAGAAAACATTTTTAGAATTTTAGAATTATTATACTTACAAAGTCTACAAAATAAGTTAAAATTCATACACACTTTGATGACACGAAACAGGGATCACCGTTTCTAATGTTACAACTCAAAACCTGAAAACCATCAAATCAAACGTTAATTTTGCGAAGCCTTCGATAAGTTTTCAGTGTAATTCAATGGTTCGGTTCTAACTGATTAAGTACATATTTTTGGAAGTGAAATGTTTTCTGGAAATGTTTCGTAAAAACGTTTACTGAAAACATTTTTTAGAAACGTTTATTGGAAACATTTTTTAGAAACGATTAGAAACATTTTCTAGAAACGTTTCTAGGAATCGTTTTCTAGAAACGCTTTCTGGAAACGTTTTCGAGAAACGTTTTCTAGAAACGCTTTCTGGAAACGTTTCTTGGAATCGTTTCCTGGAAACGTTTTGTAAAAACGCTTTCTACAAACGTTTTCTAGAAATGCTTTCTAGAAACATTTTCTAGAAACGCTTTCTGGAAACGTTTTCCAGAAACGTTTCTATGAATCGTTTTCTAGAAACGCTTTCTGGAAACGTTTTCTAGAAACGTTTTCTATAAACGCTTTCTGGAAACGTTTTCTAGAAACGCTTTCTGGAAACGTTTCTTGGAATCGTTTCCTGGATACGTTTGTAAAAACGCTTTCTAGAAACGTTTTCTAGAAATGCTTTCTAGAAACATTTTCTAGAAACGCTTTCTGGAAACGTTTTCTAGAAACGTTTCTATGAATCGTTTTCTAGAAACGCTTTCTGGAAACGTTTTCGAGAAACGCTTTCTAGAAACGTTTTCTAGAAACGCTTTCTGGAAACGTTTTGTAAAAACGCTTTCTGGAAACGTTTTCTAGATAAGCTTTCTAGAAAGCGTTTTCTCGGAACGCTTTCTGGAAACGTTTCTTGGAATCGTTTTCTGGAAACGTTTTCTAGAAACGCTTTCTGGAAACGTTTTCTAGAAACGCTTTCTGGAAACGTTTCTTGGAATCGTTTTCTTGAAACGTTTTGTAAAAATGCTTTCTAGAAACGTTTTCTAGAAACGCTTTCTGGAAACGTTTTCTATAAACGCTTTCTGGAAACGTTTCTTGGAATCGTTTTCTGGAAACGTTTTCTAGAAACGCTTTCAGGAAACGTTTCTTGAAATCGTTTTCTGGAAACGTTTTCTAGAAACGCTTTCTGGAAACGTTTTCTAGAAACGCTTTCTGGAAACGTTTTCTAGAAACGCTTTCTGGAAACGTTTTTTTTTAGAAACGTTTCTTGGAATCGTTTTCTGGAAACGTTTTGTAAAAATGCTTTCTAGAAACGTTTTCTAGAAACGCTTTCTGGAAACGTTTTCTATAAACGCTTTCTGGAAACGTTTCTTGGAATCGTTTTCTGGAAACGTTTTCTATAAACGCTTTCTGGAAACGTTTCTTGGAATCGTTTTCTGGAAACGTTTTCTAGAAACGCTTTCTGGAAACGTTTTTTTTTAGAAACGTTTCTTGGAATCGTTTTCTGGAAATGTTTCTTAGAAACGTTTTATAGAAATGTTATCTAAAAAAGTTTTCTGGAAATGATTCTAGAAACTTTTTTTTAGAAATGTTTTCTGGAAACATATTCATCATTTTCAATAGTACAAAATTACCGTTTATTCTTTGAAGTGTTAAATGATATAGAACACTTTCAACTCTCTAAAAAAAATTGTTTAATAAATCAAAATAAGAGATTTCCCTATGCATGGATGGAACAGGGCTTACCGTTTCTGCAGCGCTGAAATACTTGCAGCTCTTCTACACTGACCAGAAATAGTGGCTCAATATTCGATGTTTTCAACTTCTAAAGAGCGATTAGATATAAAGAGAAGAAAAATTATTCCTTTGGAAAATTCCTTTCGGTCTAAAATACTCAAATTGCAAAATTTTAAATAAAAAAAAATACTCGGAATTTCGGCTGTAAATGCGCCACTATTTTTCGGTCAGACGAAAACACCCATCATTCCAAATACTATATTACATTTTATGTGATAAGAGATTTTTTATGAAAATTGTACGATTTATTATTGATTTTACATACGATTTTAAATACATGTTTTCACATGCCATAATTCACACGAGCGAGCTCTGCGCCCATTGCGCGATATCCGTAGGCAGTCCCGGGTAGGTTTTCGTGGCCTCGGCGATCTCCCCGAAGGTCAACGCGAGGCGATACATCTGGTACTCCTTCTGGGTTTTTCCGGCGGCGCCGGCGGGCGCAATCAACTCTTGCTGTCCAATAAACTCGAACGCCCTGAACATGGCGCTGCGACTCCAATGCTGTACGGATTTGGTGGTGTTGGCGAACTTACAGAAGCGCTCGTGGATCATCTCAAAGTTGAACGGATCGCGATCGTAGATCTCACTGTGGTGCTTCATGGCGATGATGAGGCAGAACTCCATCACGGAGAGATCGCGTAGGGCCTGGATGGGCCGGTCCGACAAATAATTCTTCATCACAGATACAATGGAAGTTTCTACAAGGTGAGGTCTTCGTGGCGAGATGGTGGACAGGATTTCCGCTAGGAAGCACTTGAATGTTTGTTGAGATATATTGAGATCGGACATTGTTGTGAGGCCACGGCGGATCTGGATGTTGAAATATTGGAATTTTATCTCATTTTCTGTGATTTTTCATAAAATTATTGAGGGTTCTGGCAGAAAAAATCACTTAAACATTCAATTTTTTAACAAATTCTAATATTTCAATGAAACAATGGAAAGATCTGCCAAGATCTTTCAATTTCAGGTCAACTAAAGCTCAAAAAGAAAGCAAACTCACCTCATCTTTAGCTGAGAGCTCATCAATGTGCTTATTCCACTCCTGAATCCACTTTCCGGACATCTTACACGTGGCTTCACCATCTTTAAGTCGCAGGAAGTTAAATTCACACGGATTGGCGTCCTCCAGGTGCTTCCGGACACTCATGGGCAATGCCTTCTTCGTCGGCAGCTTCAGATACTCCCTGAAGGCGGAGATTCTCTGCTCCGACTGATTGCAATCGGGCAAGAGGAATATTTGACGATGAGAGAAGCGCGATTTGACTCTCTTCTCCAGCAACTCCATCACATCCAGGCGACAAGTGACACCCAGGACGCACACAGGAACCTGCGGTGATTGACTCACATCGAAGAGATTGTACAGGAGGGTCTGATTGTGATGGGAACAGAAGAGATCAAACTCTTCTAGCAGGAAAATTACGCTCTTCGAGTGCTTATCGTTGCTTCTCAGGGATGAGAGGAGGAACTCGAGATTCTCAGCAAAGGAGCCAAACACCTTCCCATCCACGGTGTTCTCCAACTTCAACTGGACGGCTATTGAGGCCAAGGCGAGCTTATCATCCGTGTGAATCAGCCCATTCAGATAGACAATGAGGGAGTTAACGGTGAATTTGTTCTCCGTTAAAAGATCCGACAGGATGGATGAGATCAACTGAAATGGCAGGAAATGAGACTCCCAGCCTCTATAGATGGATAATCTACTCACAATTGTCTTTCCGGAGCCTCGTGGGCCGATGAGAATGGCTGAATTAGACTCCCCGTCGGTCACCTTCCGGAAGAGCTCCTCAATGTGGCGTCTTTGTTCGCCAAAGCCATGAAGAGTTCTCCCGTTTAAGACAGCATTCTTGAGGTACTTCCGTGTGAGGAGGGCTTCTTCAGCTCGCTTATCACTCTCTGGATTACTCACCTCCCCGGGAAACATCCTTTTTCCCACGAAAAATGCGCACAAAAGCCAAGCCACGCCACCGGCTGTCAAGTGGCGTTTCGCGGCGAAATGCGGCGAATTGGGCGACACTGTCGCTTTGGCGGGAAAAAACTGAGCGACGATCTCAGCGACTTCTTACTGATAACAAAATTAATAGCCTTATTCATTGATAATATTGACGAGTCGCATTCGTCTTCATTATTTTTTAATTTACCCTCGAATGACATTCCCAGAAATTCATTATCTATTCGTGGACAAAACACCGGTAAAATAATTAGTGAAGAATTGTGATAGAATTTACCTGAATTTCTGGGAGAACAATCTCTAAAAAGTTCTGGTGAGAAGATTTGCGAGTCTCAAAAAATATTCGACACCTTGATCAAGGCAAAAAAGTGCCCACGTACTCATTTTGATAAGACGTGGAAGGTAAAACGTGGGCAATGAGTGGAAGCAATGAGGATGGCGCGGCGCCGCCGAATTTTGAGAGTCTGAAGAATCTTCTGGGTAAGAAGGACTTCAAAATGCCCAAATTGGATGATCTGCTGAAGGTGCTGGACAAGATGGATCTTCCAGAGGATCAGAAGGAGAAGCTGAGGGAGAATCTTATGAGCAATCAATATACACCACGTACTAATTACATATCTTACTTGATCTTCTTTGCCACCCTGGCAATCGTGCTGTTGATCTTTGGTAAGTTGCAAAGGGTGTAATCAGTTCAATCCTAAGGGACGTTTGAAAAAATTAAATTTACAATCTTAAAATTGTCAGAGAAAAATGTTCTTGAAAATATTCTGGAAAGATTACCTAAATTTTATTCTTTTTAATCTTTTCCAATTTAAGATTTTTCATACCAATAAAAAACCGTTAGGAAAATTTATTCTTAAAATCACAAATATTCCTAATATTTTTACGAGTGCAAGAAATCTATTTTTTTGAATAAATTATTTTACCATAAAATGCAAAAAAGAATTTGAATTTGAATTAGGGATGTTCATAAAAATGAAAACATTCTTAAATTTATTTTGCAATTCATTTAGAAATTAGAAATGCTAAAAAAGTAGGTAAGTTTTTTTTTCCGAAAAATTAAATTTTAATTCAAAAATTGAATTCGCTGCAATGAAAATGTTTGAAGTAAGTTTTTTTTAAAAATTTTCTCGATTTTCTAGTTAAAAGTTTTAGGGACACTTGAAACGATTCCCTTCAAAATATAATAATTTCAAAATCGGATTGAAAAAACTTCGACTTTATTCTTGCTTGTTTATTTGCAAAGTTGTCGTATTTTAACGATTTAGAAAAGATAAAAATATCACATTAAAGAATTAAATTTATGTTAGATGTCCAAGGAACTTTTTTTAAAGAAAAAATCTCAAATGAATGAATCTCTGATAATGGTTTACTCATATATAAATATGTTTGTTTTGTATAGGTTTCTCGGATTTCGTGAAACTTTGCAAAGATTTCTTGGGTTTTTCGAATAATTTGTGAAGGTTTCTCGGGTTTCTAGATGATTTTTTTTTAATGATTCTTAAATTTCTAAAAGAATTTGTTAAGGTTTCTCGGGTTTTTCAAAACTTTGCAAAGGTTTCTTGTGTTTCTGTAAGAATTTTTTTTAAGGTTTCTTAGGTTTCTCGATGAATTTCTGCAAGGATTCTCAGGATTCTTGCAAGGATTCTTGTGTTTCTCGAAGAATTTGTTATGGTTTCTCTCTCGGGTTTCTTAAAACTTTGCAAAAGTTTCTTGTGGGTTTCTCTTGGGGTTTCTCGAAGAAATACTTCGATTTCTTCGAGAAAAAGGGTTTCTTGGGTTCTTCAATTAATTTCTGAGGGATTCTTGGGTTTCTCGATGAATTTATTAAGGTTTTTCCTTGGATTTTTCGGGTTTCTAGAAGAATTTTTGAAGGATTCTAGTGTTTCTCGAAATATTTGAGTTTCTCAAAACTTTGCAAGGGTTTCTTGGGTTTCTCGATGGATTTCTGAAGGTTTCCTGGGTTTCTAGAAACTTTGAGAAAATTTTTTGGGCTTCTCGAAGAATTTTGATGGTTTCTTGGGTTTCTGGAAGAATTTCTGAAGATTTCTTGTTGGTTTCTTGGGTTTTTCGAAGAATCTTAAAGGTTTCTCGGATTTCTCAAAACTTTGCGAAGGTTTCTTGGGTTTTTGGAGAAATTTCTGATGGTTTCTCGAAACTTTGCGATGGTTCCTCGGGTTTCTCGAAAAAATTCTGAAGTTTTCTAGGTTTTATCGAGGAATTTCTAAAAGTTTCTTAGTTTCTCGAAGAATTCCTTGGGTTTATCGGGTTTCGCGAAACATTCTTTAGTAAACTGAAAATCGATTCTCCTTATTAATAGCCCCTTGACTCTGAGGACCACCTTGATCATTTGAGGATTAAAGTTCAAGTTGTAAAAAGACTTCAGTGTTAAAAGATTTTTATAATATTTTCAACACTGAGGTCTTTTAATTCTGATTGTGATGAAATTTTAGCATAATTTCCGCATAATCTCTCTAAAAAATTGCACAATATTTCTCATGTTGCGCAAACTTACCATATTTGCATAATATTGCAATAGCGCGTTAGTTATTTCTGCATCACTCGTGAGATTTCTCAGATGATCAGTTAGTCACTCATTTCACCAAATTGTGATTATTGGACATTGTGTTTCGCGCATTTCAGATGAATTGTGAATTTTATTAATTTCTCATTCAGTCGTTCTGGCACAATTTCACCCAAAGTCTGTGCTGTGGGTTCCTGGAAAGCGCGAGGTGTTATCGGGATCACTTGTCCGTGTGATAAGATTCGCGCTCAGAAACTCTTAACCAAGTTGAAAATTTACCAACTCTGCCAACTCTCTCAATAGTCGCATTTTGGCCCTGATCGTTGCGTGTTTGCTGGCTGTGTCTCTCCGCCTCAATTGCTCGTAACTCGCTAATTATATTGCAATAAGTAAATACCTGTGACAAGGTGTGAAAAGGTGCGCTTAGAGAAGATGGCAGGAATAGAGATTCCGCTAGAGCTTGACTCACTGGACAAGCTCAAGAAATTCATTTCGGATCAGGCCGGTGCTGAGAAGGCAGAAGAAGTGACGAATAAATTAAAGGGGATCATTGATAAAGCGAACAATTTGCCGCCAGAGGAGAAAAGGGCTTATCTCGAGCAGTTTGGTGATCGCATGAGAAATGTTAAAGAGGCTGTTGAGGAGAAAATAGCCGAACAAGTTCAATTTGTCGTCACAATTAACATTATAGTACAAATTGTAGTTTTTGCGCTCATTGCAATTCTAGTTCTTTGGTTACTCGGTTGGTTTTTCGCCTCTATAAATTTCTTATGAAGGTTTTTCTTTATCATTTTATTTTCCTTTAATCTTTGGCAGTTTTCATTGGTCGGAAATTGTATAAGGTGGTGACGGCGAAGGAGCGAAAGCAAGCGGAGAAGAAGAAGCTGAAGGAGGAGAGGAAGACCAAGCAGAAGGATGAGAGCAAAAAAGGCAAGAAACCCAAGGAGGAGGGAGATAAGAAGGAGAAAAAGAAAAAGAATTAATGTGCAATAAAAATGTTTTATCAAACTTGGCGAGTGATTGAAAAAATTGTGCTTTTTGAACTCGCTCTCAGCATATCAATCAACTGGATTACCCAGACTTCGTGCAATCGACTCGCGAGATGATATACACCAGCGAGAGATTGCTGGCGGGAAATTTATGCGCTAGTGAAGAGCTTTAGAAGCACGTTTTAAGAAAGGGTTTTACAAAAATAATTGAATTTTAGCGTAAAATTTACATAGAATTTGAATTTTGTTGCCA
>CAKKOB020003028.1:0-10241 GCA_918844115.2 Phlebotomus perniciosus
ATTTTACATCTAGACTGAAGTATAACTTATATACTGAATGAAAGCACTACAACGGCATAGCCTCTTTGAGTGCAATTGAGTGGTTTTCTTTTTCCATTTGCTGAGTTCGATTTCGCCCGGACCTAGCCTCGAACTCACTGGCAACGTGGTGTGAGCACCTAGACCACCGCCAGTCCTAAAAACAATTTACAAACAAATAACAAACATTTTAAAACATTAACAATTATTCATAGGGTTTTAAAGGAATTTATAGGAACTTCATCAAAATTTTATTTTAGACTGAATAAAAATTCAAACACAAGTTTATATAACAATCTGTCAAAATTCAATAATTAACATTAAGTTTTATAGAAAAGTTATGGTAATTTTTATAGCACTTCATTTGAACACTTCCAATCCTGTTGTACACTACATCCTTTTAAATAAATCTTCCTTGCTTCTCAATCAACTTGCACGGTAAAAAGAGAAGAGCATCATCTTTCTGTCTCTGGAAATCCGTTAATATTGTGCCAAGCAAAAAGCAACAAAGCCCCATGGAAGCTCTAAGCTCTGCAGCTCCATTTGATTGAATATTCCAGGGGAGCGAGAGCCCAGGGGGGGGGAGGCGAAAAGACAGGAAAATTTATTGTATTCTTGGCTGGAAAATTGTAAGCTTTTTGTCCTTTTTCGCCTTGTTCTTCCATGGCGAGCAAATGGATACAAATGTGGGATTAATTTACGACTCTGGCGTCTGTATTATTCTTTTTCTCGCCCCATGAATGACTTTTATTGCTGTCAAGAGATCCATTTGAATTTATTTCACATTTTCGCGAATGAGAAGAAACGGACAGAGATCAATGCATGGGATCAATGTGTGGAAAAGTCTTATTGCCCATTAAACCCTTCGATCAGGCTCATATTTCACTCTTCCAAGACGAGGAAAATTGATCCCAATAATGGAGATTAATTGAGTTCCAACAAAAGAAGAACTTAAAGAGAGACAATTGGATGAAGAATAGACGCTTTTTATTCACTAAATTCAATCTCTATGGAGATTTTTTCCACAAAAAAGAGAACTTTTCCAACCATCTTTGAAATTGATGAAGATGTTTATCGTGGCTTGAAAATAACAATTAACACTTTCTTCAACATCGAATTACCATCCAAAATTAATTAGTCACCCCGACGTCGCAACTTTCCAGCCAATCAACAAGAGAAAACCCTTTCGTGAGGGAAAACTTTTCATTTGATCAAGACAATTTCCAAAAAGTTCTCTTCATGTTGCCAATGGCACAATTCAGAGACTTTCTCGGGGGCGGAAAAAAAGCTTGAGAAGTCCCACAAGAGCCGAAGGATTTGCTCCCAACAAGAGGAGAAGAGACGATAAGGAGCAACTTGTTGAACTTCTTTCCCGGTAATAAATTGATACAGGATTTATCTTGTGTCTGTCGAAGAGAAAATGTTGATTTTTGGGGCATTTTGAATTCTTGTCGCGTGAAATTTGTCTGAATTTATTAAGCTAATAAATAAGGCAAATGACAGGATTTATGAATAAGAAGATCCTTCGTGTTTTATGGCTAATGCCAAGGAGACAGGCTAAATTATTAAAGAAAATTGCACCATAAAAGACAAATTTCAAAATAATAACCTGTTTTCTAAGTTTATTCAGAAGTTCAAGTTTAGGAGTTATTTCGCGTTTAATTTCCTAAAAATAACATTTCAGATTATTTAGAATTGATTATGATAGTTACCTTTTTTTAGATAATTAAAAATCCGATTCAGTCGAATCAAGAGCTTTTAAAGACTACCAATTTGTGTGAATTTAAAGAATTTAACCAATTTAAAGAAGCTACCTATTTGTGTGAACGAAATTAACATTTCTTAAGGTAGATCCACCCAAATACATATTTGGGCAAGCTTTGAGCTGTAGGTTGGTCTTTAAGTTTGAGGTAGGTTAAAACTATAAGCTAAACTTGATCTTGAAAGGTTTAAGGTATGCTTAATTTTTAAGTTATTTTTTAGGCTTATGTATAAAACATAAAGCATAAAGCTAGTCTAAAGCTATAAGTTAGACTTAATATGTATTTAAACTTAAAACTGAACTTAAGCTTTTAACAACTATTAAGCAATAAGTACGCCTTGCATTAGGTAAGCTTTAAGCTTCAAACTATTATATCTTTAGACCTTAATCTAGCCCTGGGCATTAAGCTTAAGGTTTGCCTTAAAGTTGAAGCTAGCTTACATCTTTAGGTTGAACATAATCTTTAAAGGACATAGCTTTAAGTTACGCTTAGGTTTAGAAACTTTTCTTTAGCCTTAAGCTTTATGCTAGACAAAAGCTTTAATTAAACTTAAGATTTAAGGTCAGGGCTGTACTTAAGCTTCTAACTTAGTATTAAGCTTACCTTAAGCTTTAGCCTACGAATGAGTCTTTAGTTAGTTTTAAACTTTATACTACTCACAAACATTAGGTTAGACTTAAGATTTAAACTTTTAGCTTAACTTAAGATTTTAACTAGAATTAAGGCTAGCCTTAAGTTAAGCAAGCTTTAAGTCTTAAGACATTTTATGCCTTAATCCAGACCTGTTTCAGGCTAGCTTTACACCTTAAGCTTTAGTTTGGCTTTAGCCCAAATTCTTTCAAACTAAGCTTAAGAAGGATCATAAGAAGCCTTAAGGATTAAAGCTTACTTAAAGCACCTTAAAGCTTAAGGTGTAAGGTTAGTTTAAAGCTTAGAGCTGGTTTTAGGCCTAAAGATGGTTTAAGGCTTAAAACTTGTCTAAAATTTAAGGCCAGCCTAAAGCTTAATTCTAGTTTAAAGCTTAAGTTCAGCCGTTCAGCTAAAAGTTTAAACATCTAACTCAAATCTTAAGGCTAATTTAAAACTTTAGCGTATCCTAAAGTTTAAAACAAACCTAAAGATCCTTAGTAATCTTGGCGCTTCTTAAGAATCAGATCTTATAACTTCAGTAAATTGAACTGTTAACAGTTAGTATTTCTTATATTGTTTTAATGTGTTGACGTTTTTTGGAAATTCTTTCTAAGCATCTTTATATGTTACGTTTTTGGTTTTAAGAATTGTAAAAGAAAATTTGTAGCCTCTCCATAAATTTCTCATCTTTGAGCTTTTGGAAATGTTAGACTTGCTTAGGTACAGACTTTTAAACATTATTTTTTAAATTCTGAATAGGATTAAGTTAATATTTAGAAGAAAAGTTAAAAGTTTAAAATATTTAAACTACCAATTACCAAAATAAATGTACCTCTAGGCGTATCCCTTTCTTTATCCCCTCTTATTGTTCCCATTTCCCATTTGCCAGTCTATAAAGTCTTAAAATTGACCCCCCAAATTCATGTTAAATCGAATGTGAGATGAATTTTGAGAGGTAATCACCGAAAAAAGGAGCTTTTCATTTAGCTTTTACCGTGAAATTGACTCCCGAGAGTAATTCCACGGAATTTTATGGCCAGACAATTTCGATGGGCGGCTTCTTGCCTCCCACATTCATGCGAAAGCATCCAGTTGAATTTAATATGGAAAAGGTGTTTTTTGCTCATCCCGAAAGTCGCCTTTTTGCGGTACCAGCAGAGCTTCGTCTGAGTCATCCTCTTCCTCCCGAAAAAACCACTCTTTCGCGCTTAATTAATAATCGCTCGGCGAGGCGGGGGGTGGGGGGCGTCTCAAGTGGGTGAGTGGAAGGCTCAGGAGGAGTTGCATTTGAATAGAAGCTGCAAGAGCGGAGGCTCTCAATGGTCCGCCTGTGGGTGGGAGGGGAGAGAAGGTCGAGTGACGTCTCAAGCGTCTCTCTCTCTCGCGAGAGAGCGGGAGTCCGGGAGAAGTGCGGATCGATTGCAGACGGCGAGACGGCTCTCCTGGCGCTCCTCTCGCGACGCCGCACGTGCTCCCGAAGGCACCCACACGCGCCCTCGTGAGCGGCGAGACGTGGCCGATGCAACGTGCAGCCCCCACCCACTGGCCACCCACCCACCTCCCGCCCGCCCAGTGGAGCCGGATGCAGTCTGCCAGGAGGCAGGGACGCTGTCTGCGAACCGCTTCTGGGGATCAAGCTAATGTGTGAATGCGATGTAAACAAATAGCTCTTCATTTCGGGGGGATTTTATGGGTGAAAGCAACGGAACAGATTGGATTGATGGCCATATTTTATTGGTTCAAATATTTATTTATTGGGCAAATTTGGGTGATTTTATTTGCTGTGCTTAAAAGGTTCACAGAATAGGATGAGCCACTGATTGTATTATAAGTTTATGGGAGATGGATTACCTTGTTGATCGACTTGGAATTTGATTGTAATTGAACTCAGACCATTAAGGTTGATGATTTTTTTAACCATAAAAGAAAGAAGGAAAGATTTTTGAAATCATTTATTGAAAATACCTTTAATTAAACCTAATTAAAAAAACAAAAATAAATAATCAGTTTGTGAAGTCATTAAAGAAGAAAACAGCAAGACATTAAATTATTTTTTAAAATTTCATTTGAGTTTCTTTTTTTAATTTACAATTAACTTTTGGATATTTTTAATTTGACTTTATTTTTATTATTTGTTTTTAAATCTCATTATCAGAAGTGGAAGTGAATAAATTCAGAGAGACCTAATTATGATCAGAAAACTTCCTGGAGTCCATTTCTGTTTTTTTTTTAATTTTCCAAAAAATGAACCGAGTGTTTTCCAAAAGAATGAGCCGAAAGTACATATGACCATATAAATAACAAATTACATATAAAAAATTAAAAATACAAATATATGACGTAATATGTCCTCTAATTACAAGTCATTTTGCCTATTTTTAGGCAAAATTTGTTCTTAGTTGCTGTTTTCAGTCACAACTTGTGTACATTTGCATACTTTTGAACAATATCTAAGGTAAACGCAGTATGGTTCGACCATGCTGCTGCTATCGAAATGTATGGACCGGTCGATAGCAGCAACATGGTCGAACCATACTGCGTTTACCTTACCTACACTATTCAACTATTTTAAGGCGAATTTAGCGTCATTTTGCCTGTTTTTCTGCGATTAGATAACGAGCTGTATATTTATAGGCGAACTTTACGAAATTGTAACAATTCTGCGTATTTTTGGCAAAGATTAGTAAGAATTGTCGATTTCTCACAAATAGCGCCCTATTTATTTTGAATTACCGCTTTTCAGAAAGTTTTAAAGCTTTTTTGTGAAATATTCTTAGCGATTCAGGTAAAAATTACCGAGATTTTACTTGATTTCTCAATTATATTGCCTATTCTTAGGGGAAATTTGTATTCTTCTGCGTATTTTTAAGCAAAATCAGCTGTTATAATTGCAGATTTCTAACAAACGTTTTTGTTTATTTAAAATTGTCAATTTTCATGAATTTACAAATCTTACAGAGCGATTTACCTAAAAATTACCAAATTTTTACTTCATTTGATTAATTTGGAGTTGATTTGCCTATTTTTAGGCGAAATTTGTTCTTGAGCTGCTGATTTTATTCAAAAATTCTGCACTTGCCTATTTTCGAGTTAAATCTGTAATTGTTTACTCAAATTTCGGACAATATTTCAAACAGATCCAAGAATCGAGTTATTATAAGAAACAGAATTTAAGAGTCTTTCAAAATCGTGGACGGACTTGAAACTAATACACAGATTATTGTCTAACTATTTTTAGGTATAACCAGATATAATCTTCAAATCTTTCCTCTTATTCCAACCTCATTTCTAAATCAATCAAATCCTTAAATAAATTCTATAAAATCGCTCCTAACTTTATTTGATAGACTTGTGACAATTTCACCTAATATTAGCGAAAAAGTTATGCGAAATAAAAAGAAGAGTCACAATCTCTGCAAATTGAGCCGTATTTTCCGATTTTATTTCTATCTCTTTTGTGATTCACTTTTATTTTCCCTCTCACTTGGGTGTTTAGCATTTCGGGTGAATCGTAAATTGGGCACAACCATTGAGTATTTTCCACCCAGAGACTCTCTCCCTATGCATTCGTCTGACGAGTCACATTGAATCGCTTGGAGTGCTTTTGGCGGCACAAAAAAGCGCTCAAGCAGACGACCGGGAGGTGCCCTTGAAAATACTGGGGAGCTTCTCTCCCCCCATTCGGAAATCCCGGCGATGCCAAAACATGCGTCTGACGCAGGAGGGAGAGCGAGTCGTAAAGATAAGCAGAGAAAAACCCAATTCCAGTGTCTGTCTCATGTCTTCTGTGTCTGAAAACCAACTGATAACTCGTCGGTAGCTAGATGGGGATAGGCAGCTCCTGCTCCACCGTTTTTCCTTATTTAGAGTGTCTCTCAGCGGATCCTTTTTTGTCACCTGGGATAATCCTTGAAATTGAGCCGCAGATGCAATTGATCAATTTATACTCAATACTCACCCAAACCATCTCGTTATCGGGGGATTTTTTATCAATGGGGATTGTTGGGGATAAATTGGGGAGCAGGTGCAGCACATTAGGTTCCATCAGAGCTGATAATAGGATTCATCAGAACGGAAAAGAAGGAAGATATAAGGAATTGCTTGAACAAAGATTTTCTCTTGTAATTCTAACGTTTTTTGTTTCTATTGATTTTTGAATTGATTAACGATTATTTTGTAATCTTTTGTTTCTCGAATTTTCTTTGAAATATTTTTTTTAAGTCAGATTCTAACAAACCCTGTCAAAACGAAAGATTCTGAATATTCTAACTAATTTTCGAAATGCATTTTCCAATGAATTGTACGTTAAGGCGTTCAAATTAAGTACCGATTGGTTTTCGAACTAATTTTCGAATTTCTTTTCAAAGTAAATTCTGTAATTTTTTGTTAAAACGAATATCCTATAATAATCAAAACCATATCATTGTTTTTCAAAATTGGTTTTAAACTTAATTTTTCAATCTTTCATTTATTAAATTAATTTATTTTCGAATTAATTTTTTAATTATTTTGAAATGAAGTTTCGAATTGTTATTCGAGTTGATTCCCGCATTGCTTTGCTATTGAATTTTTTGTTATTTATAATTTGTTATCAAGCTGATTTTCTGACCAAAACGTTTAGTTTTCAAATTTATTATCGGATTTTTTTTTCAAATCGCATTTCAAATTCATTTAAGATTTTAAGGTAGATCTATCAAATTACCTTCAAATATTTTGACAAAATATTTTTTAAGTTGGCTTTAAACTTTAAGCCAGTCTTAAACTAGTTAAGTTTTAAGCTAGATTTAAGTTTAAAGGTAACCTTAAGACGGCTTTAAACCAGCCTTAAGGGTACTTAAAGTCAACCTTAAGGCTCCTTAAAGCCAGTCTTCAGCATTAATCTAGCTTTAAGCTTAAAGACAGCCTTAAGTTTGGTTTAAAGAATAAATCTGGCTTAAACCGTAACGCTTAATCTTAAATCAACAATTCGTTTTGTTGAAATATTTTTTTGAAACCAATTTTAAACCTTTAAAATAGATTTTTGATTTAATTTTCGAACTGAATATTCTCGCAAACTTTTACCGATTCAACCCGATTTCCGCTTTTTTTCTAAACCAAATTGAAATTGAACTCTGAATCAATTTCCTAATTTATTCCTAAATTGATTTCCTAATAAATTTTCCGTTATGCTTTTCAAATTCATTTCCGAATTCGTTTCTAAATCAATATGGAAATTCAAGTACCTATCCTAATATTTCACTTCCCTGGGAAATCTGCCAACATTTCCAGGCGGATTTCCCAGCCAGGCGTAAGGGATGAGTTTCCCCGAATTTATTGACTATATGGTGTTTTCTCCGCTTTCACTATTTACTCTGGCATTTTCAACTCCGTCTCTTTCGGTGACGTCACCAAAGAGGTGCGAGGCGGTAACACGTCTGGAGGACGAAGGATGCAACAAAAGGAGAGTCTGCAAGAGGAAAATCGAATTTGGTATCTCAACCACTGGCTTTTTTTCTCGCCATCCATTTTCATCAATTTAATTTCCATCCCCCTCCGAACCCACAATGGCTGAATGCAAGTCTTCTATTTTCGTCTCGCCCACCCAAAGACTGTGTCTCGATGGAAAAATCAATGCTTAACCTTGACTTTGTCTCGACGCAAGTGTGATAAAATAATCATCGGGGAATTAAGAATTCATATTGCTGAGCAACAGACGGCAGAAAGTGATCCCCTTTGAGCTCTGCCGAAGCTTCCAAGAGAAATGAAAGAGAGAACCTTAAAATCCCTTTCAATCAAAGTAAATTCAACGGTATTCGAATAAGGGATAAGAGAATCTCAGCGAGAAGATTTTCGGGGTCGAGTTTAAAGGTGTTAAGCCCACAAAAGACACCTTCAACATTTAATCACTGGCATTTTCACGCGAAAACTGGTGGGTGGGGGTGTTTGGAAAATGCTCAATATTGCTAATTACTGAGACACCGCGACCTGACACGCCCTGGGCGGTTGGATTAAAAGTTACAGAAATTACTTGTTGGCTCCTTCCTTGTCGGTGATTTTTGAAAGGGTTAACAATTCCGCAGAATCTGAGTCGTTAAGAGGATTTCAAACATTAATTTGCCTATTTTTCGGCAAATAAAGCACCTGATTTCAAATATTGCCTATTTAAAGGCGTAATTTGCGCAAATCTGCATAATTTCTGGCAAGATTAACTCCTACTGCTAATTTGAAACAAAAAGCAGCTGGTTCATTTTAAATTATCGCTTTTTCTTATAAATTTTCTAAGCGATTTACGTAAAAATTACCAAGTTTTTACGTAATTTGTCTAATAAGGAGTTATTTTGCCTATTCTCAGGTAAAATTTGTTCTCAAGTTGCTTATTTTAGTCAAAAATTGTTCACATTTGCATATTTTTGGGCAAAGCTTACTCTATCAAACTATTCTAAGGCGAATTTAGCATAATTTTGCCTGATTTTCTGCGAATATATCACATGAACTACACACCAAATTAGGCAATCTATTTATAGACGAACTTTACGGAATTCTGCGTATTTTTAGTTAAGATTAGCACATAATTACCGATTTCTCACAAACAGCGACTTGTTTATTTTGAATTATCGCTTATTGATAATATCGAAGTTTTGTATAAAATGTTTGTAGCGATTTAGAATAAAAATATTACCGAGATGTCACTTCATTTGTCAAAATTTAAGTCATATTACCTTGTCTTAATAAAAATTTGTGCTATTCTGCACATTTTAGGCAAGATCAGCATATATAATTGCCAGTTTGTAATAACAAACACTATTCTGTTTATTAAAAATTATCAATTTTTGACTCTTATGACCATAATTTTACCTCATTTGTTTAATTTGTAGACATTTTGCCTATTTTTAGCCGAAATTTGCAATTATTTACCTATAAATCCCTTCATTCATCATCAGCAATTATTCACCCCTTGGAGTTTTCATCTTCGCCAAGGAATTAATTAAAGGAGGGAACTGAAGTCTTTTGTGACTTTTCCCCATTGAGATGATTTTCTAACTTGTCAGCATCTTTTGTTACCTGCTTTGAAATATATATTTTTGCATGATTAAGCGCCTTGTAGGCGTAAATGATGAGATCCCAAATAACGTTTGAGCTTCATTTTCTGAAGATGAGGCTCACTAACTGAAAACGTGGAAGGTCAAGGGAAATTACAATGAAAATTGCCTATATATATATATATCTCTGGGGAATTTTCACAGTTTATAGTCACTTCGTGACTTCGTGGCGACAGAACGGACGGAGAAACGGTGGGACGGCCACCGAGTGACTTGTGAGATTTAATTTGATTGGGAATTTGACGATATATTGAGTGATTACTTTGCACAGTGAAACAGTCTCCATCAGATAATGAAATTGTGAGGAATGAACGGAAATTACATTGTCGTCGTTGCCGTGGCAATCGCAGGCAGTTAACGAGTTTCCTCTCTTTCGCCACCTCCGCCGGCATTTCTGCAATGCACCCCCGGGAGGGGTGGCACAATTTCAGGCGGCAAATTAAATTTGCAGCTCATCCCACGGGCGCCATGTGTGATCCACCGAGTCTGTCCCACTCTCTCTCTCCCAACTTGGGCAACTTTCCACCCTCTCCGTCCAATTCTTCAAAACACGGCGCATAACCCTTCCACAGAGCCGGGGGGTTCATCATCCGGAGGTTTAACGCGATAAAGGCGTCTTAAAGCGCTAAAGGTGTTTTAAAGCGCTAAAGGCGTTTTAAAGCGCTAAAGGCGTTTTAAAGCGCTAAAGGCGTTTTAAAGCGCTAAAGGCGTTTTAAAGCGCTAAAGGCGTTTTAAAGCGCTAAAGGCGTTT